>JACXGI010004931.1:0-50316 GCA_016801175.1 Esox masquinongy
TCCCTGTATACCAGTTAACCAGTACCAAGCTGTAGAGAGCAGGTCTGGGATTGTGTCCCTGTATACCAGTTAACCAGTACCAAGCTGTAGAGAGCAGGTCTGGGATTGTGTCCCTGTATACCAGTTAACCAGTACCAAGCTGTAGAGAGCAGGTCTGGGATTGTGTCCCTGTATACCAGTTAACCAGTACCAAGCTGTAAAGAGCAGGTCTGGGATCGTGTCCTTGTTAAGCCACTGCATGACTAAGGGCTCTGAAATTATAAAGAGAAACCTCTGTAAATCTATGCAAATGTGATTGGTTAGAGGTAATGTTGTCTGACTGTTCATTGTGTTGTGCGTGCGTGCGTGCGTGCGTGCGTGCGTGTGTGTGTGCGTGTACACGTTAGTTCAATAGGAAAATCAGTCATAGTACTGGTAGGCAGTGAGTGAGTACATGTAAATCAATTGCTCATCTCATTTGCACATTCAAACCCGATTAAACAATGTATTATTTTTATGGCCTGTGGAGGTCTTATGGAAACAGGCTGAAGGCGCCATGTAACCGCACATCTGCCAAATAAATCACCTTGCATTCCCATCTTAATTCATCAGTTCAGCCTGAGATCAGTTAAGGTTTTTACAACAACTGACACAAGGTCCCTAGTTCCGTCCTTAGCCTGTTGGCAGAGACGGACGCGTTCAGTCGACGGACCTGCGGCAGGTAAGAACCCCCTTGGCCTGGACGAGAACAAACCTACCCTTATCCTTTCACTGCCACCCTGGCACATCTTCAACGGCTGTGTGTTGTCGTCGGTGACTGGCGGCCCTGCCTGGCTCTGTGGAGGAGGCTCGTGTGTGTTTCCATTGGCCGCTGTCTGACTGGCTGTGATAAGAGGAGCGGTAGGCCAGGGCAGAGCCCTTCTCTGTGTTCCCTGCTCTTTATTTTGGAAATGTCAGCAGGCTGCATCCGGAGATCCCAGGGACTGATGGAGGGGGGGGTGGGGGTGGAGGAAGGGGGAGGTGGGGGCAGGTAGGAGCTTGCACCGGATTCCCGTACGCACGTACGCACACACGCACACGCACACGCACTGTTGGCTCAAATGGGTAAATTTGGCTCGGATGCAAACATGCAACGACGTGTTTACAAGCACACAAAACATCACAACACCACAAATCCACACGTTCACGCTTCGCAACCCTACACACCGCAACCCCACACACACCACAACACCGCACGCCGCAACAGCGCAACACCGCACACGACAACCCCAAATGAGAATTTCAGGGGGCGAGAGAAGAGAAAGGAGAACGTGTAAGGCCACACCATACAGGATGTGGAGAGCAGACAGGGTTCGCAAAATCCAGGAAATCAGGGCGAATATCTTTCCAGGCTCACTGTTTTCTCACACTGGCTCGGTTTGGCTTTCCCCACAGTGTTTTTAAGGGCGTTCTCACTACTGGCTTGTGACATGCTAAATGCAAGGATCAGTTAGATATTTCATACATTTTAATAACCTTCCTGTGTGATGCTTCTTTTATCGTGCCAGGGCATTTGTATGTTGAAACTACAAAACACTTGTATCATTCTGCTTGACGTTGTCAGTATGTTGAAACTATAAACATTGTACCATTCTGATTGACTTTCCGGTACCATTCTACAAGGCTAGTCACATTAAAGGGTAAATATTTTTCTTCCTTCAGAAAATTAGCAACGAACATGCGACCATCACACTGTTCCCTGTGGAATGAATGACGGGGCTTGTCTTCCAAAAGTCGATAGCTGCTCAGTTACCACCCTGCAGACCCAACCCACTGCCTGGAAAGACAACTAGGTTGCACATAAGGCTGTTTGTAAATGTCAGGTTTGCAGGCTATAAACCCAACCTGACCTCTGTCGCCTGTGACCGTAGCGACCATATGGTCCTGGGTAATCCAGGATACCAAACAGTACGAGGTGAAGCAAAAAGTCTGTATTGACCCTGCCCTCAACAAAAGAATCTCTGGGGATGCTGACCTATTATCCAGTGTTAGAGGCTAGCTAGCGGGTAGCGTAGCACTGGTTAATAGGTGAGCTATCATAGGCCACCCAGTGCCTAAAGTTATTATGCAGATATTTTGGGTAGTGTTTAATTAGGTAGGGATTCAGAAGTTTTCAGAAAATGGGCAGGCACTCTGCTCTCCTAGCTTCAAGGGGCAGATCCACTACTGGGGATCCACCACAAAAGAGCTTTGACCTGGGCTGAGTTGGAACTTGTATCTCTGTGTCTGGTTTCTCACGAGCACATCTCTCAATTTTGAGGCGGTGGAACGAAGTGGTCGGAAAAGGATGTATGGTTTGAGCGTTGCCTGAACGTAAGGGAGAGGCAGTTCTCCTTGCTGCTCCATAGTCAGACACGATGTCCTTGTAGTGGATGTGTGCTTCAGCGGGAAGCCAGTGGAGTGCTTGGAGATGCAGGGTGACTCCAGGCGGGCTGCGGAATTGTGGGTAAGCTGCAGGGGTTTGGAAGGCGGCACAAGCGCAGAGCCCTAACAACTGTGAGTTGCGGTGGTCAAGAAGCAGATGTGAAACATAATAACATGGTACATAACTGTCCTGAACAACCCATAGACACACTAATCCTGTAATGTCTCCTTGTGAGCAGGGCACCTGTCTGAGGAGAACTCCCTGGACGATGCCAAATAACCACATTTCCCAAAATACCACATAATTAAGACCATATAACTTCAATGTGTCAGTTTCATTACCAGTTACCTACACTGGCAAGTCGAAGCTTTCCTCTCTCTCTCCGTCTGTCTGCCTCTCTCTGTCTCTCAGTTACATTCTGAACATTCATTCTCTCAATTCAATTTAAGGCTTTATTGGCATGGGACACATTTGTTTACATTGCCAAAGCGAGTGGAAAAAATAAACATAAAATAAATGCAAGTGGGAAATAAATCAGAAATTCAAAGTAAACATTACACACACACAGACAAAAGGTTTTAAATGGACGAAAGCAGTTCTTGTTATCAACCATGTACAGTGCCCTCCTTCCACCCGTTCCTCCCTGTCAGCGTTAGTTGCCAGACTCAGCCTATGGCTACGTCCCTCAGGGGACAAAGCTCCCGTTCTTCCCGGGGAAAGCCCCCACCCCTGCCGGAATTCTCCCTCGCCTCCGGGCAGACGGGAGGGAGCGAGGGAGGAGAGCTAAGGGAGTGTAGAGAAAAATGGTGATGAAAGGGTGGGGGTGGTGATCACTTGTTTGCTGATCACTTTATGTATCACCAATCAATGTAACCCTACTCATTTATTCAGTCAGGTTGTCAACTCAACTGGGCTACATGCCCACAGTCATTAGGGTTCCATATCCAGAACTTTCCCAACTGTTCCCCTGTCTACGGCAGACAGTGACCCATTCCACCATACATACACGCATGCTAGAGACACATGCACTTGTTGCATTTGTAATGTTTAACTTACCGCTGCCATGCCTACCAATATGTATGTAAACCTATCTCCGATCCACACGCTGATTTTGCGCTGGCACTTCCTGTGAATGGGCGGATAAAGTATGTAAAACGTTAACACAATATTGTTAATGTTATCCGCGTCTGTGTGTATATATTCCTATTCTACTTTTTGTTGTGTGTCTATCTAAATTTTTTGCTAAGTGAGCATATCACTGTTTGCTAAGTGAGTATATCACAGTCTATGACTGTTGATGACGCGTGTGATGAATGTGATTGGCTTTTCCCCTGCACTAATCGACATTGCCACATTATTCTTTTTGAGAAGTGCCCACTGAATAACTACAATCACTGTGCAGCTAGCTACACTTCTAGGACTGGCCTCTGGAGGAACGCACGCGTCTGTTCTCTCTCATAGGCTGTTGTGGAAACGGGCCGAAAGCCCTGCTGAGGTAGTGCACGTCAGCACGCAAGTCTCCCACACTCTCGAGAAAAAATGTAAATAGCAGAGTGCCCCCGAGATAAGGCGACAGGACACCTTACTTCTCAAATGAAACAAAGCAGAAGAGCTTGCTTCCAGTACGGGTATCTATTGTAGTTTCAGTCACTGCCTACTCCGTTCCTGAACAACAAACAATAGAAAACAGAATCCTGTTGCCGTAGGGATGGAGCCGCTGTCTCGTGGGCGTCTTTGTTTGTTTTCCCCGTCTCTGTCAGGAGGTTTTCTGGGCAGGATGTAGATACCAGGTCTGTGGTAGTAGCACGGCTTGTCCTTCTGGACGGAGGCCCATGTGTCCCTCTTCACCTTATTCACAGTGGGAACGGGGTGACCAGCTAAGTGATTACATAGGCCCACTTGCCTTCTGCATTGCTGTTGTGGTCCCTTGTCGGTGAGCACCACAGTGTTCACTGTCTTAGACTTCTAGTCTGCTTCATCTGTTGGTGAATTCCTCAGAGTGGTCAGTGGTCACATAATAGGCCAGATCACTGTTTATTGTTCTCGTAGCCAATGGTATCGGGTGGTTGGAATGACACAGTCACGTGGTAGGAGGAGCCAAACGGTGTCAGAACTAAGGATTCACTCGGCCTCAACAGAGGAAGCAGAGGAAGAATATTAAACAAGCTGACATTGCTCAAACTGTGTGTGTGTCTGTCTGTGTGTGTCTGTCCAGACACAGGCAGATGCCTCTCGGTGTTCTAGACTGTCTGTTCATTGGTAGATAACAACCCACCTTTTCTTGTTGGAGCCACCGATTCGGTAACTGGCCCATATCCCGTGGTTCTTTCTGGCTGTTCCCATGTAGCTCAGCTGGTAGAGCTTGGCCAGGGTTGTGGGTTCGATTCCCGCAGGAAGCCTGGATAGGAGGGTTCTGCTAAATGACTGTAATGTCAATGTCTGTTTTACAGTGGGTCTAAGAATAGTATTCTGCTTTTGCCCACAAAGAAGCTCAGCAGTGAACAAGGTTGTGTTGTTTGTGGAAGGGCCAGAGCTGATTGGTCCATTTGGTATCACTTCCTGGAGTTGAGTTCACGAGAGTAGGCCAAGAGGAAATGGAGGCTATTGCCCAGACTTCAGCTGTCTACTGAAAGCCACCCTAGTCCCTAGATAGTGTGTGGCTTCTTACCAGGCCATACACTGTAGCCATCCAGTTTGGTTGGGCTTTCTTTGTGCTTGATAAATCAATTTTTGAATATATTTGTTTTACTGGAAATCCCATGAAGAAAAGGAAGTCAACGAAAGACTTCTGATGCACATGGATGAAAAGAACAAAAAATATATTTGCAGTATTCTTAGAAAGACAGTCTGGAGAAGCAAAGAGTGACAGAGGGCTTTTGTCTATGCCTGGCCATCTAGATTCTTTGCTAAGGTCAAACAAAACACCATGTCCCCGGATGTGTGATTAATTTCCCCGGGGGAAGCGTCTATCCATTAGGGCCTTCCTGACTGGTCCGAGGTTGCGCCCGTCAGTGATAAGGCATAAAAAAAATCGTGCATTGGCTTCGAAACCAGCCACTGACGACTTGGATGACGGCCGATTCCGTCGTCAGGTGTTTAGCGCGTGCGGCAGAGGAACTTCATGTGTCATCAGGCTGCGTTTGTCTGTTTCCCCACAACGCGATGCCGTGAGTGTCCTGGATGAACTCTCATCGAAGCGCCAGGTGCCGATTCCCCTCCTCAGGCATCCATGGGCCCGGGGTCCGTCTCTGTCAAGCATGGTTTTTTATGACCAATATGTGACATTTGGCTCTATCCAAGTGCGTGGGTGCGTGCGTGCGTGTGTGTGTGTCAGAGCTGACACAGTGGGGGGGGGGCTCAAAAGTTGGGGTTAATTTTCACAATACCAACAGGATCCCCACACCGCTGTGTCGCATGTCGTTATGACGTCAAATGCGACATGATCACCGTGCACCAGGCAGAGTGCAGGATGTCTGCGGAGGAAGCCAGAGGCGTGCGTGCGTGTGTGCGTGTATGGGTGGATGTGTATGTGTGTGTGAGAGATCAAGAAGGCAAGAGACGAAAGGAAGTGCACTTCTACGCCCCTAAAAAATGAATTGGCTGGGAGTAGCAGAAGGCTTACTTCTCCATACTAAGTCGAACGAAAATGTCTAAATGTCACTCTCTCGCTGGCCTCTCAATGCAGGTTGATTGTACCTGACATTAGTCATGCATTGTAGAGGCTGCTTAATCATCCGCTGAAGCCTTACGGAGCATGGTAAATTCAGAACCAGAAGTACCAGTCTGTACCTGAAAACCTGGTATGGTTTGGATTATTTTCATTTGTGGTCAAAATAAAATAGGATATGTGCCATGTTTTGTGCGTGCGTGTGTGCGTGTGCGTGCGTGCGCGCGTGCAGCGACATGACATTCCTTGCATGGACGTTTATGAATTATGCAGGCGCAGTGTTAAATCCCTTTTTGCAATGATTCATGTAATTGCATTTTAATCACTTTAATAGCGTAACAAGAAGAGTTCATTAGTTATTTCTTTAAATTAAAAATAAGAAGATTCCCTTGTCAGTATGGTGTATGTGTTTCATGTTTTAATGTGTGTTTTTTAGGTTCTCTTCTTACTAGCACCACGTTTTGCTGACGTCAGTTTTATTGCGGAAGTGTCTACTGTAGTAGGACTGTGGTGTGTAACCCTGGTACCTGTTTACTGGGACAAAACCTAAATGTAAAGGAGTACGTCTTAATGAATCTCTCACGGTCTTTCCTCCCTGTCTTCAGTCCTCCTGGCCCAGCCTATGGAGAATGATTGTATGGAAGGGATAACCCTGAAGATCACAGACTTTGGCCTGGCAAGGGAGTGGCACAAGACCACCAAGATGAGCACAGCGGGCACCTACGCCTGGATGGCACCGGAGGTCATCAAGTCCTCCACCTTCTCCAAGGGTAGCGACGTCTGGAGGTAAAACTGTGTGTGGTGTGTGGTGTGTGGTGTGTGCGTGTGTGCGTGTGTGCGCGTGTGCGCGTGTGCGCGTGTGCGCGTGTGCGCGCGTGCGCGCGCATGCATGCGTGGCCAAGCACTGGATGTGCACCTGAATAGTACTCCTTGGATCCAGAACCAGCGAATGCAGCCTATCGCTCTTCTTGGACACCTCAAGCTTTAACTTGACATAACAAATCTACTTTGCATGGCAGAATGACAGGGTGTTGTGGACCTGCTATGAAAATGAAGGGCAATCTCCTCCTCCTCATTCGCTTTCATCCAGCACACGCCCAAATGGCATCCCATCCCCTGTACAACGCACCAGTCACCAGCCCAGGGCTATGGTGGAAAGTTGTGCACTGTTCAGGGAAAAGTGAGCTAGTTGGGACACGGGCGTTCCCCTCCTTCCTCTGCTGGTCTGCAATGAGAGGCTTGGGGGTAAAAACAGACCAGTGGCGTAGCCGAGTCACCGCTTGGTGCTGTAATTAAAGGTCTATATAAGAGTGCTGCGGGCTACACTCCCCACTTAGAGACGACTCACTGGGGGAGTTCAGAGGAGTGTGTGCCTTGCATGGACGTAATTGACAGTGTGGGAGATCCTAGGGTTCTACCAGTTTTGAGGAGCAGTGTCATTGCGTTCCGGTCCCCATTGTGTGCGTGCGTGTCTCTTGGTCTTCCAGAGTTTGGGGTTGTTGTGAACAATAGCTGATAACGTTTTGCCATTGTTTGTCTTCTGTTTGTGTTGCTCTGTAGACCCGTCATGCATTGTGAAATTAGTGAATCTGTAGTGTACATGGCTGGATGTACTGGAGACTGGTTTGAAAAATTGCCCTAACCTTCCACCGATGTCTTCTCTCCATCTATCTCTATCACTTTCTGTCTCTCTCTCTACATCTATCTTTCTCTAGCTATGGAGTTCTGTTGTGGGAGTTGCTGACAGGAGAGGTTCCCTACAGGGGGATTGACGGTCTGGCTGTGGCCTATGGGGTGGCGGTCAACAAACTCACCCTTCCCATCCCATCCACCTGCCCCGAACCCTTCGCCCAGCTCATGGAAGGTAAAGCATCGTGGCTTCGTTTTTAAACACACTTCTCCCCATGGTTCCCAACTAACAGCTCTGGTCCTTAATTGTTGTAGTGTGTTGAAAGCACAACCAACCACAAAAAATATGCCCCCAAAACAAAATAGAAATAAAAAATATATGATATAAAACTCCAACAATTGAGGTCTAATGCTAATGCATTCGTTTTGGAATAAAAAACAGTAACACAACGGTGTTCTGGACCATTCTGGCCCAAGTCAAGCACTGGCTGAACATGCTGGTGTTCCTATTAGAAAAATGCTAATATTTTAAGAACATGCCTCTTCAGTTCATTTGCTTTTAGCATTATAAAGAATGTATAGGTGCCAAGTCATTTATTTTGTTTTAATGACTGAAAGGCATATAGGTTTTAGGCCTCCTACTTGAGTTTTCAGCGTGTTTCAAGCTGTATAAATAAATCATACATAGGAAAATCATTTTTGTTGACTTATCATGTATATTTCTAAGCTCTTGTGGGATACATTTGTTTGTGAGAACGCTGACTAGTCGGTCTGTCTGATCAGTTTTAAGTGTTACTGGTTTTGTATTCTGAAACGAATACATTAGCTTTAGACCTTAATTGTTGGAGTTTTATATCTTATTATATATCTTATTTTCTATCGACGATGTTGAAACAGTTCCTTCCGACGATGTATAAATCCAGACATCGCCCAGCCCTGATTTGCATATCTTATACATATTCTGATGCATCCATATTGTATACATCTTCTCGTGCAGGCATATTCTCACGCATGTATATTGTATACATATTCTCATGCATGTATACTGTATACATATTCTCATTTATGTATATTTGCAGATGGGTTCGACAAACTTGCGTGTAACAAACCCTGATTGATGTAACTGCTCACATGGACACCCTGGCAGCTTTCAAAATACATCAGACACGTCACCCTAAACTACACCGTTTTCTAAGCCATTTCTCTGGGCTAAATGAATATGTACTGAAGCAGATGTTTCACCTTTTAGATATCTCATCCTTTTCTGTCATGTAAAACCGTCTGTCCATATCAAATAATGAAATGTTTTGCCTTGATTAACCTTCTGTCACATGGCAATGGAGCGTTTTGCTGGTTCCTTAGTCAGCACTGCCCATTGCTGAAAAAACCCAAAGCATTCAAATTGGTTACACCCTGGCCTTGATTTCAACATCCACAGAGACGTCCGGACGATGTGGTTCAGCTATAGGAACATTCTGTATGTGTAGATCTGGATAGATGGTTCTTTACGAAGACAAAACATGGAATTATTTGCTTTGTATAGATGGTTGAATGGAAATACATGCAGGTACTTTCTTATCTGAAAGATGGTTGGAATGTCTGAGATGTACGTCTGTTTATTTTGTGCGGAGGTGTCATGCACAGGGCCCATTGGTTTAATCTACAAAGGCATTCGAATAGAGAAATGGTCCTATTTCAGATTTGCAGTACAGGAAATCAGCTTTTTTCTAGTTCCCTCCAGTTAAACAAAATTAAACTGGTGGTTGAAATGTGAAAAGGGTTTCCTTGAGGTTGGGAATCCCAGTTCTAGAACATTGCTTGTTTGTACACATTATGGACTATTATAGATGCATGGCCATTGTGTGCGCGTGTGTGTGTGCATGCTTGTGTGCGTGTGCGCATGTTCTATTTGGTGTCAACATCATTTTCTCTTTTGCCTTTATTTCCTCAAATGTCGTGGTGTAATTTTAATCATTTTCCGTTACATTTTTTATTTGGTAACGCACAGGAAGAACATTCTGAGCTGCTGGTTTTGCAATATTTTTTGGCTACCATTCATGATTGGACATGTCTTTCCATTATGTTGGTTGTCTGTGCCAGCTGTTAAGAGGCAGGACAACAAACCAAATGTTATTGACACTAACTACTTATCTCAAGGCTTAAAATTAAATGTTTTCTAGTATGGATCAATTGATGGCTACACTAATTAGACTAGTATTTTAAAACATTACGTTAATGAAATAGAAAAAAGTCCTGCTTGTTATAATCGCAAAAAATTCAAGCAATTTGGGATATGGATTTTCGTCTATATCGTGCAGCTCTGTAAAGATGTCCAGGAAAGCGCAGGTTAAAACCTCCCCAAAATATGCCGATTTTGTGTATTTGGACAAAAAGGAATTTCGTTTTTTCACCAGATTTTCTCCCACTTTTTGAAATGTTGCAAACTAACATGCAGAACAGCTTTTTACAAAACAATTGATACCTTGTCTGAAACAGGGACGAAACATAACATTGTGAAAGTCTGTGACAAAGACCAATGGCAATGTGGTAATGTAAAATAAAAATTCAAACTGATTCGAACTGTTCGTTCTGCCAACAAAACCTTTGGAGGTATGAATATGTTAGGCTTATTTAATAGAACGTTAACTTTAACTGTAGCTTTGCAACCTTTTCTGTGTATGAATTGTGTCCTGACCTGCACTCCTTCACTAACAGTTCACACAGTCCTGTGGTTTTGCTGTGTTGACTGTGCATATTAACAGTGCGTCTAAACTGAGCCCGTCTGTCTTGACAGACTGCTGGGATCAGGAGCCACACCACCGGCCCAACTTCGCCTCCATCTTGGTTCAGCTGATGGCTCTGGAGAGGCAGGTGATGGAGGAGATGCCTCAGGACTCCTTTCATTCCCTACAGGAAGACTGGAAACTGGAAATCCAGGACATGTTTGATGAGCTCAGGGCCAAGGAGAAGGTAATGGAGAGGGAGCCAGCTGTCGTCTGCGTTAGAGAGATGCTCGTGAAGTAGGATTTTGTGAAGAATGTTTTATTTTTGGGAGGCATGTTTGTGATGGACGTAAATGTATGTACATTATGGAATGCATCTGAGGGAGTATGTTGTTGCATATGAGCGTGCATGTGAAAGGGATGAAAATGAAGCTAGTCTGCTAACCTGAGGCTAGTACAATTCAGACCAGACTTATAGAACATTTGCCCATCTAACTAGCCGATCGGCTAGTTGCATTTTGTCTTTTCAAATATTGCATGGCACAGGTATGGAACCTAACTTAAATAGGTTGTACCAGGTCGTCTGGTCAGCACCAGGTCATCTGGTCAGCACCAGGTTATCTGGTCAGCACCCCTTAACCTCCGCCTGTGTGCATCCGTATTAAAATCACAAGTTAGGCGTTTGAGATGTTGCATGTGACCAACAAACTCACTAACTAACCAATGGACTGAGATCGGTCCGTAGTCCCAAATTGATCTTATTGTAAGGGAACATTAAACTCCCTAAAAACCATACCAATCACCCCAAAAAAATCCCCCTCCGCCCGGTTTCTAGGAGCTGCGTTGTCGGGAGGAGGAGCTGAAGCGCGCGGCCGTGGAGCAGAAGTCCCACGAAGAGTTCCTGAGGCAGAGGGAGCAGCAGCTGGCCCAGTGGGAGCAGGACGTGTTTGAGAGGGAGCTGAGTCTGCTCATTCTGCACATGAACAACCAGGAGAAGCCCAACGTCAAGAAGAGGAAGGGCACCTTCAAGAAACACAAGCTCAAGGGCAGCAAGAACGGAGAGAAGATTAGCATGCCCCAAGGTGAGGGGGGGGGCTGTCTTGAAATGGGGAAATGAATTGGTCCGTTGGCGGGCCACAGAGGAGAAACCTTGGCAGCCTGTAAATAAAAATATTAAAAAAAAAATATATATATATATATATATATATATATATATATATATATATATATATAATATATATATGACAGAAATATGCAATGCGTATGTATGTACACATGTATAAACAGATAGGATAATATATTTAATGGTTGGTATATTGCTGTCATGGGGCAGGTCACATACTCCTTGCCCATACCTTGGGCAATGTGGGCCGCAAGATAGGTCGCTGTCGAGATGCGGTGGTCAATCAGCATCTGCAATAGTCCTATACTGGTATTCACTGTTATTCCGGTATTCGCACAATAAATTCCTCCTAAAGTTTAGATGGATGTAATATTATACAATAGGTGTCTTCCTTTTTTTTGTAGGTCATGATTTAAATGACTTAAATTCAAGACTACATTGTTGTTTTTTGTCAGCAGAGTAGGTCTACCCAGTCAAGATGTCCCAAAGAAAATCCTGGATCCTCTAGCTGAGGTTGAGCAGTTTTCCCAAACATGACACACACGTGACGCCTGTAATATTGTGTATTTCATCGTGTTTGTTTACTTTCGGACTCAGACGGTCAGCCTGTTGTCGGACGTGCGGTAAGCAGTTGTAACACGTGGAGTTTTGCGACTTACTTGGCAACAGGTCTAATAGCAGTGCTGTGATATGTGTTTAATGCTGCAATGTGATTGTATGCATTTTCACTTAAATGTGCCCATGTATTTCTGCCGGGAGGTGTTGGCCCGGTTACACTTCCTAACGCCCAGCCGCACGGCACGCTCTGCCAACTCTCCTGGTAGATTGGCCTGTTAGTCAGGCGACTGGCCAGAGGAACTGTTGGCCCTTAGTTCACCTCAAGCTCTTTACATAACTGTTGTTGTGTGCTGAGGGATCATATACCTGTTATCAGCTTTAGACTCACTTTCCCATTGTCTGCTGATTAGTGACACACACACACACACACATTCATCTCTCTTTTATGCTGTACAGTTATCATGCCTAAAAACACAGACATACTGAATGTTTCTCATAGATTCCCTCTATCCTAATGCACGCAGACTCTTTGTGCGTTTTCACTCGTGAATGTGTGTGTGTGTGTGTGTGTTAGGTGTGTGTGGAAGCTGCGGTCAGGCCATTCCCAGCAGCAAGGTAGTGATTTGGTGGGGGACATGGAGCCAACCCAACCACGCCTCTGGGCTTCCTGTCACTTCTGGCTGGCCTCTCTGTCTCTCTCTTTATCTTTCTCTTCTCATTTATTCTCCCCATCTCTTGTTTCCGGCTTTTTCTTTTTCACTCTCACTCCCTCTCTTCCCATGGTTTCTTTGTCTTTCTTCGACTTCTTTCTCCTTCCTTCTTCCCCCCTCTCTTCTTGGTAGTTCCAAAGCCAAGCTAGCCAAGGACAGGCCTCCAATGTTTCAGTTTAGCTTGGCCTCACAAATTACAATATTCCCGTGCCGTTACATGAAAAGGAAATTCAAACGCCCACTCCACCACATAAAATACATTGTCTCCAAGGGGAAGCTAGGTAAACAGTCTAGTTAAAGACAAGCACATGTTGGTTCTGATGCCTTTGTTAGAATCCGTGTCCAGTTTAGTGAGGCGTACTGTGGCAAAACGCTTCAAAACAGTAAAATAAGATTTCTGTTCTTACTTGATGAAGTTAAGGTAGTCCCTGTCCATTTCACTCTGTTCACAAACATTTACTCTTTACTGAACAGGACCCAGGATTGTGCTAACGTGGGTATATATACGTGTCATATTTCTATCTCTGTGTGGTCTGTTGTTCGGTTCCAGACTTCATCCATAAGATCACAGTACAGGCATCTCCGGGGCTGGAAAAGAGGCGCAACTCTCCCGACCTGGGTTCTGGCACCTCTCCTTCCTTCGGCCCACGCTTCAGAGCAATTCAACGTGAGTGTGGTCTCTCTTTCCAACACACACATACCTCATTGTTTCATCTCTACACACTCACCCCCCTCACCCTACATTCTTCTCTCCTTCCTCCATGCACTCACTCTCCTACTCTCCCGACAAACGCGCGCACACACACACACACACACTCCTTGACAACAATTGCTGTTCCAGTCCAAATATTCCAGTCCAAATAACATCTTTTTAATTCCGGGATCAGCAGTTAGTTCTTTAGTCTTGTTTTCTTTATTCAGTGTCCGCATCCTACCACCTGAGGGAGTCCTTGCTCCACGCTTTTAAAAAGGATTAATGTTTATGTGCAGGTCCTGTTCCACGGTACCGTTTCGCTTAAATTAGAACCCAGACAGAATTTTACTAAGGTGGTGGGTTTGTATTGGACAAATGAGAATCACTGTTCCCTTTCTTTTTGTGGGGAAATTCCTGGGATGTCCAGGACCCATACCACACCTACAGAAATTGTGTCACAATCGGTTGGGGTTTTCCCAACATTCCCACAAAACAGGCCTGACAACTGTGGTTGAGTTAAAGAGCACAATAAAAATCAAAATGTAATTTTCATGAAACAGTTTTATTGGGTTAGTGGTTTCAAAATCCATCTGTTTGATTCATCTATGCACTGAAAGGGGTTTGGATTCATGTCTCTGAAAACGTGTCAGCTTAATGGACATTTTAATGTCCGGACTGTGCACCCGTCATTAGAATGTATTTCCTTATTTAGCAAACATCTGTGCTAGTGACGTCACTGGAGATGATGACATAATGACCCAGAGGCCATATGGGTAGAATTTCTTTTTTCAGTGGGCTGGCTTTAGCGTCTTCTAGCTGTATCAGTACATGGAGAATTCAGGCATTTGTGACTGACCACAACCAGATATCAGTTTGCGCCTCTCAAGCAGGAACCCACCGTGGGACAGAAAGTCTTTTGCCTGACGGCACTGTCGTCTTTTGCCTGACGGCACTGTCATGCTGCGTTTGTTTAGTTCACACAGGGTTAGCATTGGGGGGGAAAGCTTAAACAGCGGTGACATTTTTTGTCTTCTTATCGGTGTTTCCCCCAATTCTCCATCAACCCCCCCATTCTCCTGGCACAGTTGCACCCTGCTAATTTAATTACTGCTGTGTTTTGTGTTTACCTGTCCTGATGCCTCATCACATTACCTACAGTGTCTACCCCAACTGCCGCGTACCTTATCACAGTGAAATGATAGAGCCACTCCCTGTGTATGGTCTTGTATTCTTCTATTCTTATGTAACTAGTCTTTTTTTTTTTTGCACATTTTATGTTTGAATTTGAATCTCCGTCCCTGCGCAGTAAGCATTTCCCGGTTAAGTCATCACCTTTCTCTGTGCATGTGACGTATTTATGGAGGTGGTCCTGAGATGTGGATGATTATGTTGTTAATATGATCTCTGAACACCCCCCTCCTCCCTTTCTCCAACCCCCTGGGTTTCCAGTGAGCCCCAGTGAGAACAACAGGGCATTTGGCCTGAGCTCTATGTGGCCCATGGAGTCCCCCCCCCACAACAAGCAGGCCAACGGTGACCGCCTGGGCCCCCACTGGAGGCCTCAGAGCCCAAAGAGCCCAAAGAGCCCCAAAGTTTTGCGCCTCAGCCCCCAGGAGAGCAGGTAGTAATCATTCACATCTAACCCACTAACCTCTACTTCACACTTTTCTTTAAAGGGACAGATAATTGTGGTCCACATTTCAAATCGTCCACATTTCAAATCGATATTTTACATTTTATTGGTCTAGTACATATTATATCAGCTGTTGTTGACGATGTAGGGAAATTCTTCTGTCTCTGCCTCTTAAACAATGTGGCTGTAAATGTCAGAGAAAGTCGAACCTACAAAAAGTCGTATTTTACAAAGAAATACGATAAAAAAATACAAAATCAAAAAGAGTTCACAAAAAACCTGACGAATGAAATGAGCAGTGTCGACTGAATGTGAGTCATTATGAATGTTTATATTCTAGTCTTTCAATGAGGGCCAAGCTCCTCGAGATGGACAGCAATGAAAACGGAGACTCCAAGGATGACTTTGAGGAGTACAGACCCTCCTCACCACAGCCTGCCCAAAACGGTATTCAGTACCCCTACTGTGTTCACACACACCACCTCTAGCCTGATTAACTGTCTCATTACTAGTTGTAAATTGTTCTAAATTAGTTTATGTATGCATCATCGGACCAATCTATTGTCTGTATGTCTCCCCCTCTCTCCTCCCCTCACCCAGGGTCCTCAGTGAAGGAGCCTCCAAGGCTGGCGATACCTCAGGGGGACTCGGGCAGCGAGGAGTGCCTGGATGGGGGTTCCCCGGCTGAATCTCCAAGACCCGAGCATCGCTCCTTGGGAAGCCTGCTGAGGAGCACCCACCGGGCCCTACTGGGCGGAGGCTCCCTCCTGGCGTCGGTGGCTCTGGGTCGACACCTGGACGTCCCACATGTCCCCCCCAGGGTGCCCCCTCGGACTAACCCCCCACCCCTCGACGACCCCCTCCGCCCCCAGCAGGAGGTCACCATCACAGCCCCCAGAACTCCCTTGGCCTCGGACCCTCCGGTAGTGGATGACCTTATAACCTTCTCCAGCTCGGAGCCCCTCCAAGCGCCCCTCTTCGATTTCCCCTGCGCTGTGCAAGCCCCTGATGTGAGGCCCCTGCCCCTTACGCCACCTCCGCCTCACCCCCGGGAGAGGGCCTGCCACAGACGCCCCCAGACTCCCCAGAGCCCCAAGAGTCCCAGAGCCCCGCGGAGCCCCCGCAGCCCACACCACCTGGGACTGGGAAAGGCAAGTGCAGGAGAGTGTGTGTCCCACAGGCACGCCCACAGCCCCCACACCGCCAAGAGTCCCCAGCCGCAGGAGAATGCCAGCCCAGCCGATTGGGCCCCACCCCCCCACCACACCAACGGGGAGTCAGTCTGTGATTCCTGGAGCCCAGACAGGAGGAGGAGATCCAGCCATGGCCTGCTCTCTACCTCCCAACTAGGTAAGAGTACACATAAACGTGCTGTGTATACGTGCACACTTGCAACACACACCAATGTAAGCACGGAAACGCCCTTGGTCATGGCATGGCGGAGTAGGAGCAGAAGTAATGGTACTCTCTTCTCACAGTGAGTTAAGGTCTGTTTTAACAAGTCTGAGACAGAACGGTGATCTCCGTCTGAGGCGGCCACCTGAGAAGTGTGTTTCGTCAAGCCAGCCTCTGCTTGTAATGTTGCTCTCATAGCCGTCATCTTAGCACCGCAATAAAAGAACTCGTAAACTCATGACATGACGCTTGCAGTGCTGCTAGGTACATAAAACAAATAACAACGCCATTAAGGAATGCCTGGATATGTTATTAAGTTTTATTAGTGGTAATGACTTGGAAAAACACAGGTTGTTAGAAAATATGGACAGGAAAATATGGAGTCAAAATGTAATTGCTAGAAAGGGGTAAAAAACGGAATTTGACTATGTTGGTTGTTCTCCAACTTGGCATTCTTTTTTGTTGTTGCCAATTTAATAAACTTAACTATATTATACCTACATATTATTACCTAACATACTTTTATGTATTATAATTTCTGAGGTCCACTCATTTAATCTCCTTGCTCGCTCTTTCCATCTTTCTCTCTGTTCCCTCCTCAGGTCTCGATCTCCCACTATGTCAGGACAGTCTGGAGTCTGAAGACAAGCCCTCATCAGTTCCCTTCTCCCTGTTCCCCGACCCTCGCCTCTGGAGCCCCAAAACACGCCGCCTCGAGGTCAACGTCATCCCCCGCCCGCGCCCCTCTCCCATTCGACCCCGCATCGACCCCTGGAGCTTCATCTCAGCAGGGGGTAGCGGAGGGTTTAGTTGCAACCGAAGCCCTCGGCGTTCAGATGGCCACCCGTTGGGGTACCAACCCTCACCCACAAACCCCTTCACAAACTGTGACCCCTTCCCATCAGCGGACTGCGACCCGTTCTCCCTGAGGGCCGACCCGTCGTCAGGGGTTATGACGGACACGCCTTCGCCCTTCGACCCGTTTTCGGCACCGTTCCCCATCTCCCGTTCAGCGCCCTGCTCCACCAATGGTTCTCCAACGCTGCCCACATTCCGGGTGGCACCACTGAACCCAGCGGACTCGCCATTAATCGACCTGGGCTGGGCGGCGGCGTGCGGGGCTGGGGTTAAGCCCCAGGAGCTCACCAAAGAGAAAGTGAGGCCCAGGAGGACTCTGGGTCTCAAGCCCTTCAAGTCCCCCACACAGCTCCGAGACGATCGCTTTTAAACTAAACCTCCAACGTCAAACCCAACCTCCCAAATAGCTCGCCGGTCTCTTTGTACAGGGTTTTTTGCAAGGCGTTGAGTCGTGGGAATGTGGGCCCCCGCACCACTGAAAGGCTGGCGTACAGGCTGTGTGTATCCTGTGTTAGGAGTGATAACAACAAGGGGTCCATGACTCTCTTGACCAACCCCCCTTTAGAGTACTTGGCTCGTGTGGGTTTAGTGGGTTGCCCAGACAGTGTTTCCTCCGTGATGCCTTAAGACAACCAGGAAGCAAATTCTGCCAACCATCTAGCCCTGTAACAACAGATTGTGGGACTGTGGGAGTGAAGCCCTGGGCACAATGCACCAGTGTCTGAAGCCTGTTTTATTCTCTTACTCGTATTTCATTGTTGCCAATCCCCCCCCCCCCACCCCCACTCTGGAGAGTCACATCAGTGGGCATCTCCAGACTCAATCAGATGTCCCCCTCTCTACCACTTTCTCACTACCTATTGAAGTGTCTTGACAATACAGGGCCTGGAAACAGTGGCTCACTTTTCTGTCTGTGTCCTCTATGTGGCTCTGAAAGCACTCAGGGCCTTGGACATTTTGAGTGCAATTTGCTTCATGAAGCATTTTAAAAGATTTCTTTCTGGTCTTGTTTTGTGCAGTGAACTTACTTCAGAACTTATTTTCTATGATTTGGCATAAACGTCTAAAGGAACTAATTGATGCTAGGTGCAGTGTCATGGCGACGATGCTGGTTTTACTCTCGATAAACCGAAAAAATCTCAAGCATGTATGTCTCTCTCTCTGTAGTGACATGTGGTGGGTCAAGATGAGAGGGCACCCCAAATATGTATCCATATCATCCATCAGAATTACTTAGGAATTCTATATATTAAAGCCAAACAAATACAGGACCCAGGCAATCCCCCAGGAAGCACTTTCAGATTTCAGTAACATTCTGACAATATTCTGAGAAAGCAACTGATTTATTTGGCTGTGTAGCAGGCAACAAAGCATTGGGAGACTAGTGCATTCTGTTCATGTGCCAAAGAAATGCTACTGGTCTGGCCCACAGTGCTATACATCAAGGTTTGCCAAACTTCTCTGATCCCCAAGACATTTCAAATTTTTATTTCAACACCTGATTAAATTAAAGTATCGATGACTAGTTGACTAATTTATTCAGGTGTGCTAGTTCAGATTTAAAGCAAAAATGTGAAACATCTTGTGTCCAGAGAAGTTTGGGGAACCATCCTATATATGCCTGCCCCTTCAGTACAGCAAAGTGTTAGGGCCAACGACTCTAGCCTTGTAACCATTGGTCCAGTATAAGTAACGAGGATTGGTTCTGTCCTACCCAATATGGGAATTCCAGTAAATCCGTCTTAAAGAGAATCATTGAGTATTACACTAACTTCTTAATTGGTAATTGGAGGTATGCTACAGTATAATTGTCCATTAAACAAAAAAAATAAATCCCTTCGCAAAAATGTTTCACCAAGATAGAGAATGTCTGTTTCGTTCTAGGGGAAGAAAGTCGACCCGAGTGGCCAGCTTGATGATTAGTCTTAATGACTGTGCTGACGAACCGGGTGATAATATTAATTAGGGTTATGATAAGGACAGGGTTCGTTTAATGAACATGGATATATTTGACTAATTAATTAATTTCCCCCAACATAAAGTTTTTACTAAATGAGTTAGGATCTTAACAGGAGATTAAGCGGTACTGTACGTTTCATTCATGGTGGAAGGCCCCCTCAATGCCGTATGATGTCAGATAATAATACACAAGCTTTCCCCCTTTTTGAGCTATGTCTAATCAAAAGGGCTTGGAGTTTTTCCTGACCAACAGACCAGATTTACTGCATTGCATATCTTCCCAGGTCAGGCAAACCGCTCCACTCATTTGCCAAAGAGATAGTGTCCATTTTCGCTTTGTGCTATTGCCTACAGACTGCATCTCAACCTATAAAGGTGCCCCCCCCTCTACCCCCCCATGTGACATGCTTTGAGAGATTTTCATCAAGGTCATGGTTTATATTGAGTGTTTAGAGGCAAGTCTGGCCTGAGACTGTCATCCTTCACCCCACATCTCCCATAATTCTGTTAAAGGACAGGAAGTGTTTAGTCCAGAAGCCGATACATGGTTATGGAAATTTAAATTGGGGTAAACAGACATCTGCATCAATCTCTTGAGTTTTAATGGACAGTGGAATATCCATCTGGGTAGTGGGCTAGTCATCACCAAATGACAAGGAAATGGACAAGCATGTATCATATTTTGGATTCTAAAAGCAATCTGCAAGAAAAAAATATTTATCATACATTGATCATATATTATTTTAATACTAAATTTCCTAAACCAACCGTACCATACTTGGGGATACTTAATAAAGAAAATCTACCCTTATCCCAACCCCCCAATATTGTCCTTGAATGTGTGCAAGCATTCCAAAAAAAAGCGCAGTTGTTCACTACCTTCCACAAGGCCCTAAATGAGGAATCTGAAGGGTGTAACAACTGTCAGTCATCTGAGCTGTAATATACTGCCCCTCTACCAACGGAGTCCTGTGAAGCGCCGACACGTCTGTTCTTGTCTACAATACTAAACTGCGCGAAAGACTAGCACATCGGCAGCAATGCACAAGTCAACCAGTGCTACATCCTCCCATCGCCACTACGGGGATTCGTGTTGCTAACACAAACAACGGTCATTCCCTAAAGCGCATGATTAAATGTTTCCAGGTCAGGGCAGAATTACTATGCACCTATTTGACGAGCTATTGTATCTCATATCAGTTGAGATACAGTGACTATATTTAATTCTTCGGTGTACTCTCTCTTTGAAAGAATCTGAGTGTAAACAGCCAGCTTCTGCCAAGCCTCACATAGCGTTTTTGTTACAAGCAGCAGTAGTTCCTGGTTTTTGGGTTTATAATTTATTGTTTTGATGAATCAGCACTGGGTGATGGTGGCACTTAAACTGTGACAGTAATTCCAAGCCTGTTTGTGTATAATTAGAGGTTGGGCCAAGAATTTCCTTTTGCAAGACTTTACTTCCTTCCTTCCTTTGCACAAGTGAAATCACAGTTGTTAGCGTCAGTCCTGCCAGAAGTAAAAACAGGAAGTGACAAACTTTTGTGAGGGTTATCTGAGGCCAAGAGTCTGCTTGATGAGGTTGAAAAGCGTGGTTTTATCTTGACATCCATCAGACCAACAGATACAGTGCAATCTCCTGTTCAACTCACTGACAGTCCTAGCTGATGAACTTTGGAATGACCTTTCGGTTGTATACAAATGTCAAATTCACTTATTCCTGAAAATAATCTCATAAAACTCAGCTGTTTGGCCTTAACCCAATTCAGTGACAAACTCCTTCTCCCTGTCGTGTTTTTCTCAGTTTCTCTTTATGGGTCTTCTAACCCACACTGTGGAGATGGCAGGTTTTTGGACAGGAAACAACATTCGTCAAACACTCCCAGAACTCGATTCTTCCCTAGATTGACGCAGATGACAGGTGGCGCTCCAGTAAGAAAGTCCTGACGAGTTTGTTTGTGACGTGCCGCCCTTTCAGGCATTGCCTCATCCGTCATCAGGAATCAGCGTCCCCATCCTTGCTGACAGGTCGAATGAAACTTTGCAGAGGAGAGGAAGGTGCACCAATAGACCATGTTACAGCTCTTCTTTACTACCAGTGGAGACTTCACTCAGGCTGTCTTTGTCCATTCCTGTCAAGTTTGAGGGGTAACAGTAATAAAACCAAATTATTGAAGCTCTTATTTTCATTCGGAAAATCACATCAGGTCTATTAAGTCAATTGCTTTCTGCCTGGGCCAAGGCACGCTCTTCCCCTCCTTCATGCTTAGAGGAGATTTAGGTCTGGATGCGGCTCATTTACCCAGCATTCTCGCTGCTCACCTGGACTAAATGAGACATTCATTCAAATAAACCTGATTATGAACCGTTTCTATCCTCATAACCAGCTATCATCAGCGTAGGGGGTGATTATTTTTCTTTGTGCATCGTGTTGAACAGCTACACCTTCACCTTTGTTTTGTGTGATGTCGTTGAATTAAATGACTTAAGAATTATAGCATAGTCCCCAGTGTAGCCTATTTCTGAAGCAAGCTCTGAGCATTATCTGTTTAAGTCTGAACACTTCAAGGTCACCATCTGTTGTCCTCTCATTCTAATGATGACACTGAAAAGCCCTAAATCGAATAAATGACAACCTCACTCAGGCAGCTACTGAGAATTCATTTCAGTTCACAGAATTGTGGGGAAACGGTGCATGGACTTATTATGGTAATTTACTTCCAAAGTCTAGACGTGTCTCCTCCATAGCCAAGCTGTCGTTTTTGACCGAGTTATGCAAGAAAGCAATTATGAGCAATTTATAAAAAAGCAAAAGCAGACAAGTGTCTAAAACAGAAGACATACAGTACAAATTCTATAAACTATTGATGATGAACTCCAGATTTTAATCTATGATAGAAGTTTTACCCTGTTAACATCCATTCGCCTGAATCAAATCAATGAAGGATCAGACTGCTCTTTTCCTTGTCCTTTGGTTAATTTGAGAAACTAAATACCCATCAAGGAAGGAAAAAATGTTTCTATCAGGACTACTAGCAAAAGAGTTGATATGGAAGATATTTTGGGGTGCATGTTAGCATAGATAGTCTAACTCAAGTTATCCTGCTTGAATCAATCTAATTGAAATCCTAAAAAGTAGCCTAAAATATTTTTGGGATGGTGCAATTCCCTGGGACTTTGTGGTAGAATATATGTGGGAGAAACTGTACTGTATTTCACTCCTTTCTGTGTCTGGCAAACAGCAGCTTATTAGGGAGGCTTGTGTTTTGGGGGACAAATGAGTGAATATAATATTTATAACGGCCTTTCTTTTACACACTGGACTAAACTTTTTAAAGAAGGCCTGTGACAGCATCTAAATCAGGATGCTTGATTGCTTCATTGTATTTTGTGTTTCACTGGAGTATTTAAGATGAAAGAGTATGGGTTCTTCACTGGGGAAAAGTCATATTCCTGCTTCCAAAATAAACCAAAAGGGTTTATTGTCACAAAAATATCTCTAGGTTTCCCAGTGTTTTTATGTAGCAAAGAATTAAAGACTTGACTTTTATAGATTGATAAAAATGTTTGAAAGATATCATTTTGACATTGAACAAAATCCTAAAACAAGATCCCTTCCTCGAGGCACCCATACTGACATATTGGCATAAAACTGCTATTGACCTAGATATAGATGAGGTCTTTCACTAAAATATGGTTTGACAACAGTGGATATTTTCTGGCCTTGCCCATGTCTTTGTAGAAAATCAATTTGCTTTGTTAAACATTCCTTTACTTTTTTGTTTATGTTTTGGTGTATAAAAGCATAGATTATGTGATGAAAATTTTGCATTTACTCAAAGCCAGCAGTAGAACTTCCAGATGGGGTTTCTGTTCGTGTGAGTTATGTTGTTGGCTTTGACAAAAAGTTGTTGTTGGTTGCATTGTGTTTGTGAAATCTCGCACTGGGCTGGGCCTAATAAAAAAAACTCTTATGGTGTGTGTGTTTGTGTGTGTGTGTGTGTGTGTGTGTGTGTGTGTGTAAGAATTATTTTTTATTCTTGACTGTTGTAATGGGGTTTAACCTGTGGAAAAACTCAAAAAAGAAAATGAGACCAAATAAAATTTAACAAACCTGAGATGTTTGGTTTTCATTTGTCCATTCAGTTGGGCCCTATGTGGATTCAATTCCCATATAGGGGACCAGTATGAAAAAGCATGAAAATGTATGCACTCAGTACTGTGTCTCAAACGGGCATTTCACCATACAACACCACCTTAATGTACCAATTACTAATGTTAGCAATGATACACATGTCATGAAAACACAAGGTCTATTCAACATAATCAATAATAGGCGAATTTGAATTTTGCTGTACTTCCTCTGTATTGGTATGTTCATTAAATACTACAAGTTCCTGAATTCATAGTGAAGGCACAAAATGGCGATCAGAGAAAATTATTTTTTTTAAAACAAGTTGAAACACCAAAGTTGATCATGTCTATTTGCCTGTAATTCACACACACACATAACTACATCAGATCTCACTGGTAAACACCAGAATTTACCTTGCCAAATTTACCTATAACATACCAGCAAACAATAACATCTATTACCTAGTAGAAATTAGTTTCCATTGATAATTTCCTTTTTACAAGCTAACTCTATCATACCTTTGCGGTTAGATGGCAAAATGCGAACATTAACACACGTTTGTCGGTAGAAATAAGAATTCATGCCCTCTCACCTTTCCACTAAATCTGGTTGTTTACAAATATCCATAACAACAAAGTAACCACATTTAAAAAGATTAGGCATTGTACAGTAGACTGCTAGCGACAGATCTCAATTTCCATAGCCACGGTTTTCAATAAACAAGACTCAAATCAATTGCAGTTTTAACTAGCTATATCTAAAAAAATAAGTAAATACCTTGGAGCTATATGCAGTTACAGTTGGCAAAAACACTAACATTAACAGAGATATACCAGTAGAAAAAGCTAAGTATTAATGCTTACTCAACTCGCCACCAAATATGGGTGTATGTTGCGTTTATTGTACTAACTGTTCAAACAGTAGCTCAATTAATAACAGCAAAGTAACTGTATTCAATCAATCAAATTTATTTATAGAGCCCTTTTTACATCAGCAGTTGTCACAAAGTGCTTTTACAAAACACCCGGCCTTAAAACCCCAAGGAGCAAATAACAGTAGTGTTGAATTTCAGTGGGTAGGAAAAACTCCCTAAGAAGGCCGAAATTTAGGAAGAAACCTAGAGAGGACCCAGGCTCAGAGGGGTGACCAGTCCTCTTCTGGCTGTGCCGGGTGAACATTCACCGTTGTTAATAAATTATACAGTAGAATGCTGGCCAAAGATCTCAATAGTTAAATCCACATCATGGTTTTAAAGGCTCAAAGCATTTACAGTTATAACAACAGTAACTAGCCATATGCAGAAAGAGTAGGACTTAACATTTTACCGTAGAGTACTAGCTACAGATCTCAATAGCTAGCTTCTTCTTAACCTAGCCACAATGAACCGTAAATTACCACTAGCAAGAAGCAAGGCACGAGTAAATAGAATTAACTTATTTTGCTGCTTTTAATATCCAGCTACCACGGTCTTTCAAATCTGACGTACAGTTTACTCCGGTTCAAACATGTACGGTTCAACACAGGGACGAAAATCTGAAACCTGGGAGGGAACAATTACATTAAATTTTCTCATAAGCAATTCCTGTGGCGGACATCAAAAGTAGTTCTGAAAATGAGGCCTGGTGACGGTTATAAACGTGTCTGAGTGGTAGAAATAAAGAAATGTCCAACAAATCCTTTGTTTGGACTACTTTCTGAAAGTCAGCCACCAACGTCAGATTCCCACACACCTGCATGACGTGCCAATGTTGAGGGTGGGGGGGGGGGGCACAGGATCAAACCATTGTGAGGCAAAGTGTGGGGGGGTCGCAATCTTTTGAAACTTAAAAACGTAAAAAATCAAAAAGTGTCTATAATCAGCACAAGTGCTTTCATTGTGTGTTATTAATATAATTAAAATTACATAGTTATGTTTACAATGATATATTGGATGGGGCAAATCACAGTTTTCCCAGGATGGGGGGGAGTCGTGATCCCCCCGTCCCCCCCGGGATTTCTGCCTATGGTTCAATATCACGATGTAAAACCACTTCCAAAAAGTAATCCTTCAAAACATGATAACAAACCATTGTTTCTTGTTGTGATGTTAGTTAGCTAGCAGTACCCAGTCTACCGTGGGACGTTTAAAAGATTCCGCTGAGCGGAGGGAGAATTGCAGAGCAGGATGTAAATTAATTCCCAAAAAACTTTAGTTATTGGTAGCTTTGTTTTCAGTAGTGACTTTGTTTTCTGTATACACATCCTTCTTTTGAAGCCAAACCCACTGCTGGTGTGCATAGTCGCGCAAAAATGTTGATCGGCGGGTAGGGGTATCAGGGCAGAAAGGATGTTAGTAAAAATGTCATTATTAGATTGTATTCACAAGAACCCTTAGGGGTGGCAATTATTTAAAACACTTATATTAAGTGTATTTAATCTTTTAATATTACTTGTGCAAAATGAAATTTTCCTCTGAGCAATTATATATGGTTTTACCATATTTTTTTCTTCATAATATACAGTTAATTTGTAAATTAACGTTTGTAAATCATTTTGCAGGTGACGGTAAGCCAGACAAGCGGACGAGTAGTTTCAAATGTAATTTAATTCTAAATTTCGAGCTGCAGGGAGTTGTATCATTTTTTTTAATCGTCAAATTGTTAATATCTTTAACACGATATTAAAGCTACAGGAGCAAAAATAAAACTACAGGAATTTACAAAAATCAACAAACATTTTTGCTCAAACACATCCCAGGGATACGACTGCACTGCAACAAGCATGTATGTAAGGCAGAGTGGATACCAACAGACGTGTTCAGTTTAGTGTGGATATTTGTAGGCTCTTTGCTCCATCCACGGTGAAGCATATAAAACAGGTGAAGGGAGGAGCAGTATTCTTCCCGCACTTTCCCCGTGTGACACTGCATGTGATATCTCATGGTAGTTGCAGATTCTAATGCCTTTTAGATACATGACAGGTGATGATGGGGTGAGGAGAATGGCGCAATGAGTGTTCACTGAGGTGTGTGTGTGTCTGCACACACAGCACGTATGAAGGGGCTGAGTTCACTGACCCACACACTCCACACACACAAACACGCATCAAAGGGTTTGTTTTTGGTGTCTGCTGTCAGAGTCTCACAGCACGTCACCTCGCTTCACTTGCTTTGTGACAAACCCAGGGCCATTTTGAGAAGACAGGACAGGACAGGCCAAGCAGAGCAGTCAAAATGTGGTACACTTGGCAGAAATATTGTCCTAAAACCAGCTATACAAAGACAGGCTCAGATGTTAAACAGTGTAATATATGGCACACAGTATGTGTTAAAGATGTGCTGTGTAGAATTCTGCCTCAAACATAGACTAGACTTAATTTAAACAATAACACGACTTGTCTCCTCCTCTTCCCTTACTGAAATGAGACCGGAATAATGTTAGTCTAGCTAGTTCAGGTTGGTTTACGGTGGGGGGATAGTACAGCGTGTGTCTAAAGCGAGTATGAGGAGACTATACAACAATACAAATTAATAGACGGAGAGGCAAGAAAGTATAAATGGGGAATATCTCAGATACTCTGAAACAATTTCGTAGAAACAAATATTTGAAACTTGTCTTCTGTTCATTTATGCTTGTATTTATGTTAATAGTACAGTTCAATCTAGCAACTTCTTTTGGTTGCTGGTCAGTTGCTACTTGCCACCACTACTCTTGAGACTTCACACAGCCCTTTTGAAGTCTTACAGCTTACAGAATGCCAGATTACACAACACACACAATATGCAATTACCGTAGCAATGGTTCTTATGATTATTATGCAAGGAATAGGTTGATATTTGGATGTATGACCCTCTTTTATCCCAAACAATGTTTTTTAGGCTCATATCAATTACACCATGTGAAGTACATGTCTATCAGTATCTGAGCATGTTGCTATTCCGTTTATTTGTTAAATAATTTTTGATGCAAACATCCTTTTATGCTAAAAACTATTTTGAGCATCACCCAAAAACCCTAATTTAATTTAAGAAAAACACTTTTAAATCGCCCTATCTTTCTTGAACAGTAGGCTTAAGACATTTACACACTTGGAGGCATAGCACGTTAGTACACTTTGTCCAATTTCAGCAACCAAATCCAAATCCTGATTTGTTCAAAGCACTCCACTCCGACAGATGAGGGAGGACTCCATCATCATCATTAACGGAGAGTAGCCACATACCGCCGCTACTCTTTCCCTCTGAAGATTCCCCCTTTGAAGTGATTCATTTTGTTTGAGGGAAATCTCAAGGAGTGGACAGAACCTTGAGCCCATTGCGAGATTACATTTGTTTAAATCTAAATCCATAAAAGAGAACATTTCCCTCTTCATCAACCCGTAATGGTAAGAAGATGATCAGGTTGGGAGAAAACTATTTGATGGAGTGCATGTAAGCTGTCAGAGGGAAGGAAAGCCTTCTAAACTATTTGCTTCCGCCTGAGTTCACATCGGACAAATTATTTCTGTGTATATCTAGACAATGCTGCTGGCTTTCATTTTGTAACGAGGGATGCTTTTTCGCAACCACAACACTTAACTGAACTCAAATTAAAGCCAAGAGCATAAAATTTAGCGATTATGTAATACATATGTAGTTTGAATTCCACTCAGATTTTCCAAAAATGTTTGAGGGCCTTAAATTCAACACAAAATGGAGCTAAACCCATTGGTACAACAACCTAGGGGTGCAAACCCACATGCACAACCTCAACACAAATTCAATCACTACTTGTAGCGAATCGCAGGTGTCGAGCTAGCCGGGAGCCCCACCTGAATGCAATGTTAGACTTTCTAAAAAAGAAATACATGTTTTTTCTTATCAGTAGCATTGCACCCTGCATCCCACTGCTAGCTCACCTCTGAAGATAAACAGGCTTGGTCCTGGTTGGTTTGTTCCGGGATGGGTCACCAGATCCTTCTGGGAGTGGTGTTGTAGCCAGCAGGGGGCACTCTTCCCTCTAGTCTAAAGATCAAACCCAATGCCCAAGGGCAATGAAGAGTACATTGCTCTTTGTAGGGTGCTGTCTTTAAGATGGGATATTAAATGGGTGTTCTGACTCTTTGGGCACTAAAGAGTAGGGTTGTTAACCTCGATGTCCTGGTTACATTTCCAATCTGGGACTAGTGTCGCCATTTGCCACAATAGTCATGGAGGCAATATTACTGGGTTTTCCTGAGGATCTTAGGATCAAAACCATTCACTTACAAACTTACAGGCTGAGGTATGATTGTCATTCCACTGATAAATGATGCACATATTAAACAACATACTACACATTCAGCCTAAAATGTGAGGTTTAAAAATTGTAAGTTATTTGCAAAATAGCCCAGACTGTGACATCTTTAAAATGTGTGATTCAATTTGTGTGATTCAAGTTTAGCTTGGAATTTGAGGGTGCCAACCTAATGTGTTGTATCTTGTTCCCTCCTTTAGATAACCAAGGTTATAGTCATAAGCCCAACATTTGTCAGTTTTTTCTCTACTTAATATCACAACTTGCTAGATAAGCTTCCTACAAGAGCCAAATAGTAAAGACAGAGTTCATTGTATCATCAACAAAACTGGTACTTCTGGTAGTAACATTCACATCAGGGCTGCCCAACCCTGTTCCTGGAGATGGTAGTTTCTCTCTCCAAACCCAGTTGTGACTAGGGAATGATATGGATTTCTTTAGGCGGATGCATATTTTTTGTTTAGGATCAAGGTGGTCAAAGGGCTGATACTTAAAGCCGATATTCAGTAAAATGTAATTAGACATGTTATATGCCAAATAATGAATGACAATCAAAAAAAATTAAATTGTCTATTACTTACTAAATTAAGAAACAGTTTAACAGTATGGTAAAATGATGACTATCCGGTTGCTATCATCACTACAGTTTCGAAATGTTGTAAAATCTATACTGTTGTGAACTAGCATCTCAATGGCGATTACATGCGCAAGGACAAAAAAAAGAAAGATGAACACGTTCTTTTTAGCTGACTGAAACTGCTCATAGTGACATATACTACACCGCTACGCACAGCTTTCTCGGGTTATACAACTATTTTATAACACTTTCATTATTCCATTCCAGGCAATCATCTTATCTGACTACAAATGTAAATGTACATATAATTGCGGCTGGGCAGATTAGCAGACGCCAGTACAGTAGAATACGCTACAAATCAAATGGACTGCTTTCGAAATGGTGACATTTAACACCATTAACCAGCAAGCTGGCTGTTTAGTTGTGATATCCTAGCTAGTACCAGTCTTATGAAGTAAAACAACTATGCCAGTTCTGGCCGTTTGACTGAATCTGCCCATAGTGAGCTTTTCTAAAACGCGGGGCTTTCTTTGTCCAACTTTCAGGCATTAAGCCGATCAGGTTTAATGTGTTGGCCTATGCAACAGCAGGGCTGTTCAGATCAGCTGACACCACGTACACCGCAAATCAAAATGGCATGTTGCCTAAATGGCAAGCTGGCTATCAAGCTGGCTCTCTTTTATCTAACAAGCGAAGCCAGCTAGTTAAAATCACATCCAAAAGATGTTATGTATATTTATTTACTAGGTCACATTGCTAGCTACCTCGCTACTAGCTAGCTTACTTGCCTGCATGCCCAAGCACGTTATCAGTAAATAAAACAAAACGATTATTTAGAACAGGAATAATATTTTGTCACTGTGACAACCCATCCATTTCTCAATAAAGTTATGTTAACTTACTGCGGGTGAGTAAAGAATGAGCTAGCTTCAAGCGTAGACACGTTGAAATGGCTATTAATGACCGCCGCACAGCAGTTTCTACACTACAGGGTGCACTTGGATACGCTACAGAGGGACTATGGGAGAAACGATCGAACATGGCCGATTGCCGATGGACTAGAAAAGGCCCCATCGGCCCCAATAAATAGGGTTTTGAGAGAAAATCGAACGGATGGTAAATCTCAAGGAACGGGGTTGGGTAGCTATGGTTGAGATAGCCCCACCACTGGCACCACATTACACTTCCAGCCCACAGATGGTCCAGGGGTGTAGTTTTGACAGGCCAGGCCAATGTACAATACAAACCTACACCCTTGGCTGTAGCCACACCAGAGAGAGTCCATGCTTTAACTGCAGAATAGTCAGCTGATGTTTTGAAGAGATTCAGTGTGTTGGAGTTGTCCCTGCTGGTATTGCAGACAGTCCATAGATATTCAGAAGGCTAGCATAGCATCTCATTCTACATTGAATACAGACAGCTGTCAACACCACCCCTCATCCAATATTCAAAGCCTCATCCAATATTCAAAGCCTCATCCAATATTCAAGGGAAGTATTCTTTTTTATATATATATATATATATATATTTTTTTACTTATTGCTTACTGCGTAGATGTCACGTGCCATGTCATAAGGATTTCACCACTCAGAACGACACCTTGTTTTTTGTTGCGTTTGAAAAGACTTTGACTATTCAAAAAAGGATATTAAAACATCGGAAGGGGGCCTGATAAGGGGAACATTGCAATGAAGGTCCACTCTCACTAAAACTCGGGTTTGTCCCTCATTAAACTCAGTGTCATGATACAGGATTCATGACTGGGCAGAGCGAGTAAGGAGATCCCAAGGCCGACAATGAAAGAGTCCCTTTGCCATCGAGAGCCCGCATTTCCTGGCCGACCACAAGGGCACCAAGCTGGATGGCATCTGTGGACACAAATGTGTTTGTTAGATCAACCTAATTCAAAAGGTTCTCTCTCCCAAAATGATGTTGTTGTTATGTCAGTACGAGCAGTTAAGTGCCATTTATTGTCAAGAATGCATGTTTTTTTCTCATTTAAATGTAGAAGTGATTTTTTATGTGCCACAACAGAGGTGTTTCGGGAAAGATATACAACCACAAGTTTTTAATGGGGCTTGGATCAGGAGACTATGATGGCTATGACAAAAGCTTGAGCCTGTGTTCATTTTGCCATATTGTTTTGATTTGGAGTCGTTTTGTTGCTGGAAGATCGAACAACAACCCAGTGTAAGCCTTCTGACAGAGGCAGACAGATTTTATGCAAAAATCTCCTGGTACCTGTCCAAGATGCCATGTATCGTAACGTGTTTCCAGGACTTCAGTTAGCAAGACATCCACACATCATAAAACACTGTATCCAGAACCACACTTCACAATGGGAATTAGCTTATTTTCTCCATGACCTTTTTGTTTTTTTCTGTATTTGGTTTTTGTGGCCAAAAAGCGCTATTCTTTTCTCATCTGACCACAGAGAAAAATGTTAGAACGTGTTTTAGAAATGAAAATGTATTGGAAAGGACACAGTATTTGAGTATGGAAATCAACTTGGCGCTGTGCTCCAGAGCTTCCCAAAAAGGTTCAGTGATGTTCAGATGTGGTGATTGGGGAGGCCATGGAAGGTGTTTGATGTCATCCTGGTGTTCATAAAGCCACTCTGGAATTAGTTTAGCAGTATGTATAGGGGCATCATCATCCTGGAATGCTGGAAGATCATGAGGGAATACTGTTAGCACCAGGGGGTGCACCAGCTATCCAAAATGCAACCCTGCCATGAATTCCACCATTGTGGCTCTCAGTTTTTGTTGGGACTGGGTCACAGCAGTGCTGATTGAATTCTATAGTTATTCTCAGGGCTGCATTGCCTTCGAGGCATTAAGCAATTATCCTGTTAAGTGTCCGTTTATCATTGCTGATCAGGTTAGGCTTATGACCGCTGTTTCTCTTTACCGATGCAATTTGTCCATGCTTGACATACGCTGTCATGATTTTTGGCCCATTGAATATTTTCACAGATTTTGTGACCGATACGCCTGCAATTCGAGCACTGACTATTTGACATCTTTGGAGCTCCGTTGGTTGCCTCATGCTTGGAAAACTCAAATGTAAGTGCTTGTTTTCAGACCTCTTTTATTGTTGACACATGTACTGCTTATTGGCAACCTAATGTGACCTCTACAGCTGCATTTGTAATTGTGATTTAATTACTTGAAAGTAACAGTCCTTTTCAATTTTGTATTTCCGTTATTTTCTCCTCCCCTTGTATAGTTAATATCTTTTTTAGTTGTGAAATTTTACCTCATCGAACGGTTAGATTCCTCTCAGTTTGAGTTTGAGATAACAAGTAAAATTTGTAGAGCCTTTTTGTGTATCTTTACCAAAGTGGAAAATAATTGCCTGTGGCGCTGTAGTAAGAATGCACCCTTCATACAGTATTGGTGAAACAGCATTTTAAAAACCCACATGCATGGTCACGCTCCTGTTACGCTAGCCAACAAGTGACATAATTATCTCCCGATTTTGACTGGGTATCACCACAGGTACATCCAGTGGCAACCAACACAAACTCTCACCGGCACTTGGAACTTAGCTCAGACAGGAGGACTCAGTGACCAGCCAGAAACATGTACAATTTTACTCTTTTTATTTGTTGCTTTGCCAGCTTGAGAAAACTAATCTCTACCGGAGGCAGAGTCACCTTATAACACCCTAATTGTTAATGCTCATAATACTGCTGTATGTGTATTCATCACACTCGAATCCTACTTTTTTATAGTGATAAAAAGTAATACAAATTAAATGTCAACAGACTGGTTCCTGAAGAAATTGAAAATGAAGAGTCATTTGAATGTTTAAATATTGAATTGACGCAAGTTAAAGGTAATTCATACAAGAGTTTCATTATAGTGTTCTCTTTTAATTCAACCCAAGTGGTGCCTCTTGAAATGTATTCGGGTAATTTACCATATTAATTTAGAAACAATCAGACAGTCATTCTAATTGAAAATTCATGTTTACAACCAGGTTATGTACACAACAATCAGAACAAGGATATTAGGCAGAGCTGGACAGTTCAGCGCTTCGTGTTTGAAGACAATCATTTTCATTGTCAGACAGAGAGTGTACCATCTCAACATTTCATTATCCAATCTCTGTCTTTGTAGTGGGCCAGCCACAGTTCAAAATTACCCACTATTGTAGTCCTTTGATTTTGGCATTCCTAAAAGCGGATGTGTAAACTAATTCCATAAATACCATGGCTTTGTATGGAGCTGCGGAGTGTACAGTATGCCAACAAAACACATGATCAAAAGCTACATTTTTGAGGTGGCTGATGAATTAAGCCGACTAAATGGTGTGTGCATAAAACACAATTAAATGCTGCATTATTTTAGGGAAAATATTTCAGTTGGCCTCGGCAGAATGTGTGAAGAACAATTACATGCTTCGTTATTGTAACAAAATGGCCAAGACGACAGTGATCATTTGTTCCCCTTGATTTTCCTTGAGAAGTGCCAGGCACTGGGGATTCACTTTGCTTGGCTGCTCATGTCACAACACACAAACCTTGCTTGTTTTAAACCTACACTGTAATATGTGCATTTTGGGTGATGAGATTGTTCTCCTGATGTCATTTGCTGCGATTCCACACACCATGCGAAATCTAAACAGGCTGTTAGAAGTACAAGCTTTTACAAGTTTGTTCACCCTCCGCAGAGATGGCAAAAACCGATTGCGTTTGGTTTTTCGGGGAAATGTGAAGACGTGGGCTTGTGGTAAAACTTCTGCTGTTCGACGTCAAGGCTCCAGCCACAAGGGAACATGGATTTTATCTGGATGTGCGGCTTCCCACGCGTCCCTCTGTCCAGAACACTCCCATGCATTTTAATGGACAAAAATATATGAAGGGGAAGAAGTTTTAGAGGTTGGCCCCCCACTTAACGCAAAACTTTGGCAAAATAAGCTTAATCGTTTGTGCTCCCCCATTGTGGTTTGTGCTGTTAGCATTTTTGTTTGTGCTGCTATCATTTTTTTTAGATATTAAAGAATATTTTATAGGTCATTCTGAGGTCACTCAGCCCCCCAACATCCTCCAAATTCACTCATGTTCGGGGGCTGGTGACATCATCACCTAATATTTAATTTATAATGTATAAAACTCTGCAGCAGCACAAACAAAACTTTTAACGGCACAAACGGAGCACAAACAAACAAGATTATTTTGGGTGAATTCGGAGCATGTTGGGGGGCTGAGTGAAAATATAAAATATTTTTTAATATCTAAAAAAATTATAGGAGCACAAACAAACATTTTAACAGCACAAACCAGCACAAATGGAGAACAAACAATAAAGCTTATTTTGCCAAAGTTTTGCGATGGGTTGGGGGCCAACTTCACGCAGGTTTGGGACCCTGGGTGCTTGTAATAACTGGCTGTTTGAGACATCAGCCAATTAATACACTTTAGAAGTGAATGGAAGCACTGACCAAAGTTAATCTGTTGTAATTTGCTTCAAATATTTTTCTTGAAAACAAATAACTAGCAGTCATGGAATCATACACATTATTAATGAGATATATATTTCTTAATGAAAATACTAAATCAAAAAGGGAACAAAGAATCTTGAAAACATCCCCCCGGAGGGGTGCAGTAATGAGCCTGATAGCTAGCGGCAGGCGAACAAGCAATACTCCGCATTGTACTACGGTTAAACCAAACTGATTGATTTACATTTAATGGGGCACTGTAGAATCCTGCCTCAGATGTTTACAAGACTGAATTTAAGCAATAATATGACTCGTCTCCTACTCCTCCCTTACCGAATGAGACCGGCAGGCCAGCTGACAGTCTTGCCTGGGCCCGCGACGAGATAATCTTAGATGGGCCCTTTAATGTCAACCCAATGTCAGTTCTGGGCCCCCCCTACCCTGGGCCCAGGACAACAGACCCGTTTGTCCCCCCCTGTCGGCGAGCCTGGAGACCGGAATAGTATTAGTGAGTCCAGGAGGGTTTAGGGTGGGGGGGGTGGGGAGTTGTACTGTGAGTGTCTAAAGCGAGTATCAGGAGACTGCAATGCAAACTGCAAGACAGACCGGCGATACAGTTTTAATGAGGAATATCTCAGGCACTCTGAAACAGTTTTGTAGAAAAAAAGAAGAGTGCTAAAAATAAGAGCGCCGAACAGATGTGCTTGCGTAGTCGGTGTGACGGAGCAGCTGGAGTGCATAGCCTACATCTCCATCCGGGGCAGGAGTCGAACCCAGTACCCTGATGGCGCCAACTACCAACCGAGCGACACACCCGACACGCTAATTGGACACGACTGATAGTGATCAGCATTGCAGGACCCGTTCCATTTCCTGCAGCCCAAGCAGCAGTGTCCGTTCTGTGTGGATAATTGGAACAGCACCAAAACAAGGTCATCTCCTCCACACGCCTCAAAGCTATGAACGCACCAGGCTGCAGGGTTTTTAAACAGATCACAATATTCCAAATTAAAAGCTCGATCCCAGCAGGGAAATGATGAAGAGGAAGAGCGTAAGGGCAAAAACAAGAAACACAAGGACACAGACAAACGAAACCTCGTGTCACTGGCTCATGGAAATACCTCAGTCTGAGTATGTTTGCTCTTTAAAACATAACAATGTGGAATGAAGTAGGCTTCAGTCTATCTAGACAGGAACCTCCTAGAGCTGCAATATTGCACTCCGTTTTTCTCCTCCTGCCTCTGAGGACTTAAAGCAATGTTTTGATTCATGGCCTGTGATGTACAACCGAACATATTAAGAGTGTGCCAGGGATACACTGTTGGCTGTTAAACTTACAGGCTTAAAAAATGGTGGTCGTGAGAGCCGTCCTGGCCCTGCTGTGTGAGGAATGACAGCAAATTGGTTTTGTATGCGTTGCCTCGGTCATTCACCGACCACCTATAACAGATAATGTATTGGATCTGTTCCTGGTCACAGAACTTTATTAGTTGACCCTACTTTTGTTTTCTTAATCTTTCTCTTTTTCCCTCTCAAATTTTATTTTCCTCTAATAGTGTCACGGGTCCACAATTGTTCTATCTTACATCCTGAATTTTATGCTCTCTCGTCACTGTCTTCCAGTTGGGTTCTGTTGTGCTGTCATCACACGGTCTTCCAGTTGGGTTCTGTCGTGCTGTCATCACACGGTCTTCCAGTTGGGTTCTGTCGTGCTGTCATCACACGGTCTTCCAGTTGGGTTCTGTCGTGCTGTCATCACACGGTCTTCCAGTTGGGTTCTGTTGTGCTGTCATCACACTGTCTTCCAGTTGGGTTCTGTTGTGTTGTGTCATCACAGTGTCTTGCTATTGGGTTGTGTTTTGCTGTAATCAGTGTCTTCTTATTGGGTTCTATTGTGCTCTGTCATCTATGCCTTCCTGCTGGGATAGTAAATTGTTTTTCACCATCTCAGACGCAGTATTGTTTTCACCTGACAGATTCAATATCCTCATTAGTTTGATAGGGTTGAATTAAATAATGGTCTTGTAGTAGAATAGATAGAATCTGACTACCTTCAATGAACATAACTCAATGGGATATTTTTGTTCGAGGGGCTAATTACAGCGACATGTACTGTACACCCATTTAATAGGCACCTACTGTTTTCATTATTTCTGTCCCTAATTTGTTAGGCATTAATGACTGCTTAATTGATGTGTGATTATAGCATATATATATATATAAAGAACCAGTCAAAATTGGACACACTTACCCATCCACATTTAAGCTGTGAAATAATCAATTACGATTACTTATCAGGGAGTGGCTGTATGAGTGAATAAGCCTCTGCATTTCTAGATAGTTGCCCTGTTCTATTATGTCTGCTGCTCTCCAGATCGCCTTCACATCCAAAACACACACACACACACACACAATGACGGGACTGGGTTGCCATGGCAACCTTGGGCAAAAATAGTAGGGGAAAGATGGTGCAGCTCAGGGGAAGAAATACACACACACACACACACACACACACACACACACACACGCATGCGCACACACGCACACACACGCACACAGTCAGATGAGGCTTGCTCCTCTGAATGCTCCACCAGTCTCAGCAACATGAGATCACTCCACCCTTCCCTCCATCTCTTCCTCCACCAAAGTACAATAATAATCCAAATTTAGATCATTTTGAATTGAATATCCTAACCAACTAATAAAAAGACAGAAAATAAACACACTAGTTGTAGCTGTCAAACTCTTACCACGGATGGCTGATTTTCTGCATGTTTTTGCTCGTTTCTAGTGTTTGATTGATCCATTAAGGTGATTAATTAGTAAAGAGATCTCCTCACCTAGTTATCTAGGTCTTAATTAAAAAACGAAGACACCAGGCCCTCCATGCATGAGAATGACACTCTTGCATTAAATTATAATTTTCGCCACATTTTGATGTTTCTGCTTGGGAGCTATATGTTCATCCATCTTTCACATTCTCTTTGCTCCAGTATGCCTTCAGGGCTGGTCTACTACTTCCTCTCAGTAGCTTCCTCTCTTTTTATAATGCCCGCTTTCTTCAACTTCCTTCTTTTTATTTCTCCACTCCCATTTTCTGTGTCCCTGTCTCCCAACCACACAGATAGCTCTTGCTACATATTTGACTTGTGAATTGGGCATCTATTTATGTCATATCTTACCGGAGGCTGTCAATTTTCTATCTGCCGTGACATATCTTGAGAAATTCTATGAACTCAGATGTGTGGAGAAAGATGGAAAGAGAGAGACAGCTAGATGGAGAGGGAGAAAGAGAGACAGCTAGATGGAGAGAGAGAGAGACAGCTAAATGGAAAAAGAGAGATACAGATAGATTGAGAGAGAAAGAGACAGCTAGTTAGAGAGAGACAGCTAGATGGAGAGGGAGAGACTGCTGGAGGGAGAGACAGCTGGAGGGAGGGAGAGATGACAGCTGAAGGGAGGGAGGTGAGATCGTAGGTTGCAACTTTATGTATTTTAAAACAGTTTTAAAAGGACCACCCAAATATTATGAGTCCTTAGGCAAGGTCCCCCTACTAATAAAAGTATATTTCTGCAAGCTGCCCTATTAAGATCCTGAGACCTACAAGCAGCTCAACAGCTGGGTAATATCCACCAATGGAAAATCTATTCCAAACATTTTGCCACGAGGCCCAGAGAATAAGTTTCAAAGCGCATTTTGGATTAATTTACAGATGTTGCCATGACTTACGGCAGGTTCATATGCTGTCTGAGCTGCACGAGAAACAAACACATCCCAAATAACGGCATACATTAATTGATTATACAGTTCTCCTCAGTTGTCAGTGATAAAACATTCTCAGTTGTATTGATAATTGACTAATGGTTTGTGCACCAAGGTGATGACTGGTAATGTTCTTATCTAACTTCTCTATCCAGCCGTCTACGGGACGTGTTTCCATGCCAGTCAAGTTGCAGTACTGGCATCACACTGTAAGGGCAGTTGGGAGCGTGTTTCCACACCGGAAGTACGGTCTTCTGGTCAGGTGTCCCCGGGTGTCCCGGGAGGATGGGGTCCTGGTTGTGTGACACGGGAGAATGGGTTTCTGTATGCCTCTCAGAAAAAGGCCCTGACGAATAGTGGAGTGAAACAGGCAAGTGGAATATTTATAGATAAAAGTTTGATTATCATTCGGAGTGCATAGAAAAAACGGACAGATTTTCCTAAACAAGTATTCATATTGAAACGTATATATATTGAAACCCATTTACGGAAAAATGAAGTGGCATTACTGCACACATTCCTTTCATCACAGACTAACCTGGCGCCCCCCCCCCCGGATCCTCCCGACAGTCAGCAGACCCCAGATCAGAAAAGGTTTCAGTGGGAAAAGGCTTAACTGCTCGTACCATTAGAGAAACACTCTCTCACAGGTCCTGGATCAGCGGGTTGGTCTCAGAGAAGGCCCCCGGCCGTTCAGTAACTTAAGATGAACCCTGTAGAGGGGACTTGTATGTGGGGGGGGGGGGGGGGTAGACTAGGCCATCACGGGAAACAAGTGGAGAGAAGAAGGGCTTCAATTCGGATTGGGATGCTGTCAACATACTGGGAACTGTGAGACGCACGCACACACACAGACACACACACACACACAAACACACGCACACACTCACTCAAAAAAACAGTGCCGTGGCACAGACAGGTATCTACACACACCAGTTAAAATCAGTCCTTGCTATTTTTTTCTAGCAAGCTTAACGAGGCAATACGTGATGCTCTGCCAGTGGATATTTGTTAGAGAACCAATACTGCTGGTTCTGTCATGGTCTGCCGTGGTAGCACGACTGAGGTGATGATTCCCTGTCCAGGTTGTGGACTAAAAGGATTACATGCCCTGCTGTCTTCAAGGGCTCAACTCCTTGCTGCCCTCAGGGACGCCCCTTTGTCATTTCTACCGCGGCGCCTCGTGGGAACACGCGCCTGGCGCTCACACACTCTGTCCCTCTGTGATTTCCAGTGCTGTGCCTCGGGGGGGGGGGGGGAAGACGCGCTTCCCTTTCACCATACGTCGCCTTGTGTTTTTGAACGTCTGACTTGAGGAAGAGACGTGAATTAACAAATCGCTCCCCCGAATTCCCATTGCAAAAGCGCGCATGCACAACACTAATTTGTGAGTGCTGCGTCGGGAGCTTCAGATGGTATTAGCCCTGATGGCTGGCTGAGGGGAGCAATGGTGCGTTTCTTGTGAATGTAACGTTTGAGGGCTTGTTTACCGCAATGCTTTTATCAACACTGGGTAGCCGAGGGGGAAATAAAGACGATACACACAGTTTGATGACTGCGGAGTGCAGAGAAGCTCTGGGAGAACTCATTCCTTTTTTCACAGACAAGGAAGTTCAATGCTCGCTCTCACCACTCCAGACTGCTTAAGAGTCGGAGCATTTGGTGGGACCTGTATCAAATGGGTATCCTAATAATATATATAACACGAGTCATGTTGGGATGGAGTGGTGAGGTAAACCTGTCATGTTGGGAAGGCCTGGTGAGGTAAACCTGTCATGTTGGGAAGGCCTGGTGAGGTAAACCGGTCATGTTGGGAAGGCCTGGTGAGGTAAACCTGTCATGTTGGGAAGGCCTGGTGAGGTAAACCTGTCATGTTGGGAAGGCCTGGTGAGGTAAACCTGTCATGTTGGGAAGGCCTGGTGAGGTAAACCGGTCATGTTGGGAAGGCCTGATGAGGTAAACCTGTCATGTTGGGAAGGCCTGGTGATGTAAACCTGTCATGTTTGTTGTACTGTATTTGTACTTGTTCAATGACAATAAAGTTGAATCTAATCTAATCAAATGTTGGGAAGGCTTGGTGAGGTAAACCTGTCATGTTGGGAAGGCCTGGTGAGGTAAACCTGTCATGTTGAGAAGGCATTGTACACATTTTGAATGATCAATCTTTCATGGTAGTGACAACATACTGATGCCATGTAAAGAACGTTTCTCCACTTACTGTTGGAAGAAACCCTTCTACTACACTGTTTGATAAGAGCACCATGGGTCTCTGCCAACGCTCCAAACCACAAAATACCTGTCTCCTTGTTTTCCAGCCGCAGGCCTTGGTCTGATGAAACACGTCCAGGGTGTTAAGAGTCAAGAGGATGTAGAGGGCATCATTGGTTACCTTTGTGTCATTGGATGCCAGATGTTCAACATAGTATGTGCGCTCATTATTTAACCAATAGGACCTGAGGGGTGTGGTCTTTGACCAACATACCACAGCTATGCTGTTTTTAGGCATGGCGCAACCCAAAGTGCCTGGATACAGGTCTACCACAAACCCCTGAGAAAAAGACAAAAAACACAGCACCTTTATGTACTTTAAATCCACAAGTCACGTAGACATCACGAAAGGCAGAACGGATTGTTGTGATGTTATTGGTGTATGTGTAAGAATGGCTAAGTGTGTGTGTTCTTATTCATAAATAACACCTACAATAACTTCTGACAGGAATAACACCTTATATATCTAGCCTCATTAATACTTAGAATTTAGCACCAAGAATATTTCAGTAAATTGAAGAGATATTTGTAGAGAAGTGTTATGTATATGTTAATTATAAGTGTTAAAGTGTATTTTCAGTATTTTACAGTTTCATGTTAGATGGTTAGTCATCCTGAAAGTAATCTTCGGGCCAAGAGAAACTGTTATCCATGGTTACTCTAAACAGCCATCACAAACTTCAGCTAACTGTAAAAGTCTATTGAAAGTAATGAAAAACAAAACTCTTCAAATTACTGGTTTGATGTTATTTAAAGGTGTTTTGGGGATAAAAAAAAGAAATAGCAAACATGCTCCCACGCCCCCACTAATTCCATAACGTTTCAAGTTAGCTGCAGTTTATAATGGGCTATTTAAAGAAAATGGAGCCATGAATTTAGTTTTTATTTGCCCACAGACCACCTTTAGCGCGAGGAAACATCAAAAATCGAGTAGTAAAATTAGGAAATCGTCTTTTAAGTGTCCTGTAACACCATTCAACCTGAAAAACAAAAACAAACAGGAATATTTTTGACTGATTGAGACCAACAGACCACGCAACAAAAGGTGTAAGAAGTATATAACCAAGTGTATTCCCCTCTCTTAATGTACACATATTAGAGTCATCTCACTGGAACACTTCACAATAACATTTAGAAAGAACAGGAAGATACTGGGAGGAGGATGGTTCATTTTGAAATGGAAAGAAACACAAACCGGACAAACTGGATGGAGAAGAAGGGTCGGTGGGATGGATGGAGCCAGTCTCCAGACTTTGCAGCCGTTTTGACTCTCTAGCATTTATAGATAGAGATAGATATAAAACAATAGAAAAAAGAGGATGGGTGGAACCCTGTTTGGTCTTCAGGTCAATGGTAACATATAATCTGCCGTTGTGAGAAAACAAGTATGAGATTTAGAGGAATGAAAGGATTGATGTTAGACCAGAATGGATAAAGATGGCAGCATAAGGGATGGAGAAAAGGATCTCTTCTCCGCTCTGACAAGGAGAAAACACGGTTTAATGTTTGTTACCCAAATCACATTTGCTCAATTAACAAAAAAAAAGAACATACAAATTTCCAATTTCCCAAAATCAATTATCTTTGTCATTATTTTTTCTCCAAACAGGAATGATAAAAGGGAAAACACATATTTTCTTAGTAATGGGATGAGAGATTCAAATATTTAGACATTTCACAAACTTTTTTTTGAAGGTTTTTCTTTTCTTTTCGTGGTACAGTTTTCTTTTTTATTAGAGCTGAGAAAATTGGAATACTAGAGTTCCTGTACATCTGCAAGGGAACTGCGGTTCTCCTCGTTCTGTGTTTTTTTTCTATTGAAAGTTTTTCACTGGGCCTGCCCTCATTAGCATTTATCAGTCTCGACCAATGAGAGGCAAGAATGCAGATCCAAGGTAACGTACGCTTTACCCCCAACACTAGGGGGCAATAGTGGGACTCCAGCAAAATAATTCACAATTTCCATCAAATGTCTCTCCTTCAGGGAAAAAAAACCCAGAACAAAACAGAAACAGAAAACGAAAAAAACACTTTGTCCCACTCTTCCGTCTGATCTCCACCTTAGCAGGTCTGCGTTTCCCACTGTTGTTGAGTGTTGGTCATAATGTGCATGATTTTGGGGATTAGCGGGTGCGGGGAGGAATCGGTCTCACGTCAAAGTATCAATCGTCCATCATCTTCACCATCGGTCACCCAGTCCACTGATGCATGTGGGCGAATTTCTCCTCTCATGATATGCTTTCAGTCAGTACCATAAGGTTTCTTCTCTCAAGACGTCAATACGTATACAGTATATATTTATATGGAACACAGTCAGTTTGTCTGCAGGAGGTTGGTTACTGGTCTGTGCGGGATAGTACTGTAGCGACGTGAGCCAGTTCCTCTGTGGTAGTGGGCTTTAGTCAGGGGAAATGCTGTGCGGAGCCCCAGAAAAACACGATGGATATCTGTTGGAAAACTGAAAGACGACCCAGGGTTTCGGCCTCAGTTGTTTTGGCGGTATTAAAACGCAATACGTAGCATCCGTTGGTTGGTTTGAGTTGCTCTCGCACATGGTTTGCTAGTTAAACGTTATCAATCATCATCATCATAATTTTTTGTATTTTCTCCACAGAAACAGTTTATCTCTTTTTTCGTAAATGAATACTACATGCTTGAAACACAGCAGAATAATGTTGTATTAGCTCCTCGGAACCACAGACAGGGAGAGAAGGAGAGCGCGTTAGTGAAAGAGAAGGGGGGAGAAAGGGAGAGACTTTACGAGACATGAGTGAGGTGGTGTTTAAATACTTGGATGAAAGGAGGAGGCAGACACCTAGTTTCTGTAGTTTGGCAGTATGTTGTTGTTACTGTACTTGGCTAGCACTGGGGTTTCAACTTCCATTACAAAACTATCTCCTTAGATAGAATAAATACGTTCACAATTATTAGCTTCTATCTGTTCAGACCAGCTACTTAGCCCCTGATACCAAATAATAGGCCTGTGCTCAAACACTGATGGTGGTTTGTGATCTTTGTGTCTCTGGCGTCAGTCACCGTGCTTTAACTCCTATTGTAGCCTATATACAACACAATATTCGTTAAACAGTGCTGGACTAGCAGGCTCCATTGTGGCAGGTCATGTGACTATGGATGTTGGCACAATTATGTTGTTTTGAGAAAGGTTTGGCGGCCATTTGTTGTAACCAAGCCTTTGTCTTTCTGTGTAAAAAAACAACTCTGAAGACAATTGACCTATATGAGAAAGAATATTACTCTAATGAAGAAGAATATCCCACCAAAAAGAGGATGATGTTTAGATGATATGCAGATGTAAAAAAAAATGTGTTTCTTTGCCAATCCCATCCTTTCTTCCTTTGCTTGTCTCTACATGGTTTGAGAAGGAAATCTAGATGGTAATTTTGGCAGCAAGAACACCTAAATACTAAACGAAATAAAACTGCCAACAATGATTTAACTCATTACTCTACAGCTCTCAGTTCATATACTGCCTTCCCCTTCCCCCTTCTCGACCTCCTCCAGTCCCCTCATCTCTCCTCCTCCCCCTCTCTCTCTCCGTGAATCTCCTCTCATCCTCTGTCTCTGGCTAGGCCGGTCTCAGACGTAGTACTCCTTGTCTTTATTCTTCTTGTTCTTGGTGGCTGTCTTGGCGGTGCCCGACTGTTTCTCCTTCACCAGGGTGCCGTTGCTCTGCGTGGCCGAGTTACTGATGTAGTTGCGGCTCTGGTCCACCTGGTAGGAGCCCTCGTCCCGGTTGCGGTACTTGTACATGGCGTAGAGCAGGATGAGGATGCAGAGGGCAGCGGCCGCCACGATGCCCACCACCATGCCCGTGGTGCTGCTGGACTCCCGGATCACCTCGACCGCGCCCGGCGGGCCTCCCCTCTCCGGGGACGTGGGGTCTGAAGTGGGCACACGGGGGAGATTGGCAGGGTATGTTACGCCTGGGACGTGGTGGTGGCGGTCAGGGTCGGAGGACGGGTGGACGGGCGGCAGCAGCACCTGGTCCCGGGTGTTCATCTTGCCGGCGGGGATGTTGCTGCTGCTGCCGCCCGGCTTGTTGAGCCGGGGGCCCAGCGGGTCGGGGTTGGCCGTGGGCGTGGAGGACTGGGTGGGGCGGTTTGAGTTGGGGGGCCGGTGGGAGAAGTGGCGGTCCCGGGGATTCTGGACGCCACCCTCGTTGGGGGGAGGCGGGAGGACCGTCCGGTCGGTGACGAGGGCAGAGTTTTTGTAATAGTCCTCGTCGTCCGACTCGGTCATCTCGCCCGAGCCGTAGGCGGACACCTCGATAGGCCCCGCCTCCTCGCAGTCCTCCTGGTCCAGTGGGCAGGGGGGGCGGCCATTGGGCAGGGGGAGGGACTCTTTGGTGGTCTCGAGGAAGGGGAGGAAGGGGCGGTAGGTGGGGGGTGGGGGGATGACGGGGTAGCGCGTGGCGATAGAGGGGGGGTCTAGGGAATCCACTGTTATAATGGGCAACACTAATTCACCTCCTAGGACAAGAAAGAGACAGCGGAGGGAAGAAGGCGTTAGTAGGAAACAGAGGGCCCCCTCCAGACCGAAATTCAAACTCAACATAGGTTGAAATGAAAACAGCAACACCATTATTGGAACAGCACTAAAGGCTAACATGAGGTTAGTTACACAGTTAGTTTAGTTAGTCTCTAGTCTTCCATTTAAAGAGTTAAACTGACTTAAACAGTTCTATGATACACAGTATAAAGATAAGAATGCATATGCTGACTAACCTTCTGCTGTCTCCCTGGTGCTAGACTGAACATGACTAGACAGATGTACGCTACCGTTGTACTGGGACAGCGTGTTTAAAAGACTAAACAACAGATCAACATCTACTACATACAAGCTATGCTTCTCTGTCTTGTCTATGCTTTCCTATATCTACGCTAACTCTCATTGTTCTTTGGGTAAATAAGATATCAAACCACGGAGTTCAGGTCACTTACATCAACAAATTGGCCGCATGATTTTTGCATGAAAAAAAAAATTACAAAAAGAAAGCTGTGTAAGATTGTTCTAGGATAGTAATAAACAACTCCCCCCCCCATTTCTTTTTCTTGTGAAAAATGTAATAATTGTCAGAATAATTCATTGTGTTTTTCAGTTTTCATAAAGAATGGTTCAATTCCCATTCCGCCTGTGGGCATGGTGATTTCTAAGGCTCAGTTCTAATTAGTTGTAATCTGTATTCAAACCCTGAACACCAGCTGGGGGAAACTGATGCCCCTAGTTTATACACCGAAACACAGCTGTATTCTAACACCCACCCTCCCCCCACTACAAGAGCTAAAACATGGCATATTAAAAAATCCTATTCTCTTTCCCCAATCATCACCCGACACAGTTAATATCTATTTCTCTGATCGTTATGCCTTAGCGGCTTGGCTGTTTCTCTATGCCTTTATATTAATTCTCAGAGGGGAATTGAATGATTTTGTCAACAACTTTTTTTCGTCCATTGTAATAAAATCACACCCACAGCTAATAGAACAGTTCGAGGGTGTTACATGTCAGTACAATGCTTTGAAGTTACGACAGGACAAAATCATTGAGTCAAACATGTGAGTACCAATTGGATTTGTTAAACATAATAGGAAAATGTTAGCAGTACATAGCACAATATCAATGACAAGTTACATTCCCTCTTAATGATAATGGGTCATAATCACAATTTGCTAAAGACAATTTGCTAATATGCTGAGGGGTAATTTACATTGATATGACAGTTTTCTTTATGGACAGTAATATGGTAAAGGTGCCCAACATAATCATACATATTCTTAACTCGGGCCCTTTCTGGAGTTGATGAGGCAAATTAGTGTATCTAAATAGAACAGAAATCTGAGTGAATATGAACTGGGTATTTTTTTTAGAAAGATGTTTTGAAGGTGTTTTCAGGTGTATTGGTCATTCGCAGGCCAACATACCCAGGGCCAACATGCTCAAGCAAAGGCCTTAGCCTAATTTAAGGCCTTAGCCAAACTTTCAGAATGGTTATATTGCAACTTTTACACAGAACCTTTCAAAATATTATCAACAATACACAAAGTAAAGAAACAGACCTTGAAACGTGAATGCTGGGAAAGAGAAGAGTTAGTCAGTAATCAACCTTATCGGATCCCGCCCATTTCCCAACTAGAACAGCACAGCCTAAACGGTCACTGTTACCCTGGCAACATGAGTGTGCCTTTGATGTGCGTATCTCTGTGTCTGAGGGGTAGAGATTCACCTTGGCGATAGCGGTGGCGCATTCAAGGAACAGATCGAAAATAAACAGCGAAAATCTAAACCATTAGCCCGAATGAGATTCAACTACAGCATACTAAATGGCTTTTCCTCCACATTCCATGAAGTAGTCTGATTCTGAAGAATGCTTTTAATCCTTCCTACTTTGCTGTCATCTGGACTTGAGATGGTTAGCTTCTACTAAGAGTGGATGGATAAGATGGAAGTGCATCTAAATTTACCTGGCCATCTGTCTGAGTGACTGAAACGGTGCCAACCGTGATGCCTTGCCGCCTCTCAGCCTAGCTCTAACTCTCACGGCGCTCTGTGGCAGCGTGGCCCAGTTACAGGTGGCTGACACTGAAGGAGTATTGGGAGAAAACCTAGACACACTATCAAGGCGTCCAGCATCTGCTGGAGCTAGCCACTCTGTCTACAGAGCGATTAGAGTGTGACTGTTTCGTTTTTGTATCGTTGCCACAATGTGGAAAGAATATAGCTTTGGAAAACTACTACTTGGTGCTAGTAATTGCTAAAGATTCTTGAAAGTTGTTAATTGTCACTGTTCACACATTTTTCAAATAAGCTGCAGACCTTTGGCACTAATTATCCTAAATGGGTTTGCAAAATTACTTTTTGTTTTACCCATTCCTAAAAAATACCAACACTATATTATCCCCTCATAATAAATATCACCACGGAATTCAGGTTTAGCGGGAGAGCCACAAGCTCCCTCCTCGGCCCCATACTTGGACAGGAAGTTACTGTATACCAGACAAGTATATGTTCTCAGCCCTCCCACACAGAGACGTCTGCCTACAGTAGGTGCACTCCACTCTTCTCGTCACTACATTTGGGTAATTGTTTGGCTGCAAAGCCCTAGCAACATCCCTCCACAAAACTGTGCCCTTTGAACTGCGTATGCAGCTTCTGATTGGTCAGATCGCACCCAGAGATTGGCCACACGGCCTCGCCATTGGCTGTATGAGGAATGAGCTGGTGTGTATGGACAGGCTCAAATACTCACTCCGTCGTCATGTTCCCTCCGAGAACTGCCAAGAACCCATGGAGAACCAATTTGGAACCCACACAGAATGAATGAGTAACCTATAAAGAATCATTTACAGAGGCTGACTCACATTGTTTAAACCAACCCAGCTGGCACACAGGGGTTTTGTTTTCCCCTAATAACCAGGCGGAGCGGCGGACTGAGGCACTGACCATGCAGCCAAACCCAACTGGGCTTAGTTGTCCTGCTGATCACGTGAACTCGTCCTGAGCCCTGTGAAATATTAACGCTCGACTGACTGTTACTGGAATACGTAGGCTGCATGAGAAATGTCTTCGATTGGGCTGTAGATTTAATACAGAACGCAGAAAATGGTATCATTATTTCAGGCTTCCTAATGAGGAACTTAATCAAATGCATTCATCATCTCTGCAATGGTCTACTGCAGGCCTACTTGCTTCATCCGTTTCCACAAACATCACATCCCAGGGTGGAGCTACAGGAAGGCTGTTCCCCTGGCTGTGACCCCACTCTGAGGGCGTCTCTGTGATACTGGGTATACGTAACACAATACAATTCGCTTATACGTACATGTGTACAGTAGGACAAACATATGCGCTCCCAGTCATGAAAATATCTCTCCTCGATTTAGCTCAGACCCTCGTCATCACACCGGGGGTTCGTTTAACAGTGAAAAAGCACCCTTAGCGTACAGTAAGCGCATCATTTAATAAACAGTGCATCATTTAACGAAGAGTCCGTGCGTGCCCTCCACTGCCCCGGGGGAGGGTTCACGTCTTCTGACGCTGACGCGCGTTGCTGCGTTCACCACTTGTCTGGTTGATTGCAACGGATTGCTGAGTCCCACGGTGTCTTTCCGCACAACACTTCAGGATGAACTCCAAGCACTCTCCTCGGTTTTGGCTCGGCGTGGCCAGAAGTAGTGGCTCCACCTCGGTGTGACGCGAGGTAAAAGTCCCGAGGCCCAGGTGAGCGCCGTTTGATCTTGGCTAAATCTAAGCATGAAATAGTGACGTTGTGGGGACGTTAGAGCACATTGCTCTCTCCCCTATTTCTTTTCCACTCCCTCTGTCTCCCTTTTTTTCTCTCCGTCTATTCTCTCATTTGTTTTGTGTTTTTATTCAGATTTTTATAGTATTAGTGTATTTAGTTTTTTGTACTTCTGTTTTTTTATATTAGTTGTCTAGGTGCATGTTTGAGACAATAAAGGATTTTTGAAATTCAAATTCCCTCTCTCGCCTTTACTGACAGGGTTTTCTTATCTCTCTATGTTTTTGTGTTATCACTACTTTTTTAATCCCTTACGACACTTAGAGACTAGAAAAATGTGTCAGCATAAAAACCAAGGGACAGGTGTTTCATTCACATGAAGTATTCGCAGGGAGTGCTAAAACCAACAATCTCATTAAGGGCAAAAAAAAAAAAAAAAAAAAACCTTCTTTAATCTTGCAGGGAAAATATGTTTCTGTTTTTTCCCCAGTTTGAAGTGTTGTGAGGCTGGCATTCCATGGTGATTCTCGTTCTCCTAAATGTGTCAAAATTGCATGGTGGCAAGAGAGAGATCCGTAATCTGTGTTAAGTACTGTCGTTACATCGTAATTACATTCAATAAATGGATAAATATCACAGATGTATAGGTTGAAAATGAATGAGATGTCTGCATTAGTAACAGTAATGGATTTTATTTTCTTATCAGGCAGCTGAAATCCACCGCAGAAAGCAGGACTAGTATTTATTGAGAAATGGAATTATATTATTACAATATATCAACCAGGCGTAGGTATTATTGCACTGCCCTCAGAAAATTTGTAATAATACCTAAAAGGAAGTATATGAGCACAATCCATGATGCAGCGTTTCATCTTTCAATAACGTTTTAAATACGTGACCCAGATCAATGCCTCCATTGCTACAGCTAGAGTCCAGCGTGCAAAGATGTTGTGTATTCACATCCCCATTCAGACGTCCACGGGTCCGTCCATCCACAGGGGGGCTGCATTTCTCTCCTTTGTATGGTACAGGGCCTGGTTTGGATTTAAGTCACGTCACATGAACTTTTCGGTTTCGCCATCCCTTTCAAGGGGAACATTCGTGTCTCTACGCGCATGGCATGATTAATTATTTAGCCAGGGGACTGAGCCCTTCATCTCGCTGAAATTGATCTTCGTGATAAAGCCCACCACCCGCCCGTCTAATGACACACTCACTGTAAAGTACTGTACATCTGTGACAAAGAGGACAGGGTATAAGTGTGTGTGTGTGTGTGTGTGTGTG
>JACXGI010004932.1:0-17718 GCA_016801175.1 Esox masquinongy
TGTGTGTGTGTGTGTGTGTGTGTGTGTGTGTGTGTGTGTGTGTGTGTGTGTGTGTGTGTGTGTGTGTGTGTGTGTGTGTGTGTGTGTGTGTGTGTGTGTGTGTGTGTGTGTGTGTGTGTGTGTGTGTAGCAGTCGATGGAGGTTCCTCAGACTCCTCTCCACACCAGCAGAGTTCTGAAGGAGGAGCAGGATGTCTGGGAGGACGTGAAGGTGAGCTTGCGGGTCAAGAGTTGAACTTAAAAGAAAAACTTAAAGAAAACTAAATTTCTGACCAAGACCATATGGCTCTGCTCTCGTATAACAACGTTAAAACCACTGCTCTTTAAGGGCGTCAGACACAAGGGATGGTTATGTTTTGAACACATTATATAGAACACAAACCACTTCAGTGTCACATGAATGTAAATGTGTAGGAAGGTCAGATATTCATTTGTGAGGTGAAGCTAGGGTGGTCGAACATTTCTGTCAGACGAGGGAAGGGCCTACATAGCTGCTCCTTTTCGTGGACCCACTTCCCTTGGTTACAGTTGCTTAGCACTTCTTGAGGTAAGTATTTAGTGTTTGCTATTGCTCTTTAGATGTATCCTGATTGCAATAGCAGATAACAGTGGCATAGCGAATAAAGATATCTTAGCTAGCTAACGTGCATTTTTAGAAAAACCAGGTTATATTCACTGGTTAGCTAATTTTGTAACAAAAGAAATTCCCCCAGCTTGGTTTGCATTTCATGAATCAGATGCTCTTGGTCACTGTTATTTAGCCATTTAGACAATCTATCTTCTTTTTAATGAAACCTGTTTTAGCTGTAGCTCTCAGTGAGGTGTTGAACTCCAAAACAGTTGGACCAATGCAATTGTCTGAAATTGCGTAAGGTCAGTTGTGACTAAGTCTTTGAAACATTGATTAATTGTGTTCTGATGTATTTCTTGTGTGTGTCATTCAGGAGGAGATGACGAGCGCGTTGGCCACCATGAGAGTTGACTACGAGCAAATCAAAATCAAGACCATCGAGGAATCATCCAATCCCCTTCTGATGAAGAGGAGGAAAAAGACCCAGCCGTCAGCCAATCACACAGCCCAAGACACAGAGACTCCTGACCTCTGAGACGTACACACAGATATATCATCATATAAGGGACACAAACACTCACACCTACATGCCCATACACACCAAAAGGCTACACACACACACACACACACACACACACACACACACACACACACACACACACACACACACCTGGGATGTAAAAAGCAATAAGGGTTATCAACTAACGGGAAGTTAGAGAGGATACATCATGGATTTTCTTAAAGCCTTCGAGTTTATTTTTTATGATCAGTTTTAATGTTTTTGGAAACATTTATTTTTATTACTCTTGAGTTTTGAGCGGAAGAACCACTCTGCTCTGGTCACCTTTTACACTAGCAAGCAGAGCACATATGAACTGGAGAAGTAAGGAGGATTGTTTGTGCATCTGTGTGGGTGTGTGTGCATGTCTGTGTGTGTGTGTGTTTTTATAATGGCTAAATCCCCAAAAGAATATTTGATATGACAAAATTCTGCTTCCTTCTGAAGTGTGCACGTGTTCACTACTCAACTTTAAAAGCATTGGATTGTTGAAGGCCTGCCCCGGAGGGCCTCCACAGATCAGTCATTTCCTACGGGGGAAGTGAACCCGTACAAACTGTTCAACTGACCTCACAATTACTGTACAGGGTCATAGTTTACTACAGTTCACTTGCCCTTCAGTCTACTGGACCCTTATGTACCCATGGACATGTGATTGGCCTAGGATGCCCAAGTTTAAGACATCTGATTGGCCCAAGGTGTCAGTGTTGAAGGCATCTGATTTCCCCTGGATGCCAGTGTTTAAGACATCTGATTGGCCCAAAGTGCCAGTGTTTAAGACATCTGATTGGCTGAGGATGCCAGTGTTGAAGGGCTGAAACAAAGCAGCCATGTTTCATAAAGGAAGGCAGCTGGGCCACCTCAGCCTAATGCTGTTCTATGGGTTTTGTAGTCTATGTAGTTTCTTCTGTTGTAGTTGTTAACCTGGCTGCTATAAGGTTCACAATCATCCTTTTTTAATCCCCTTTTACCAATATTACTCTTTAGACTTTGTACAATTATGCCTTGTGTGAATGCTATGCAGAGGGCTCCACTCAAAACTACCTTTTTAGATCTTTTTAATATACTGCTTTGATTTTTGTGTACAAATTTGTGTGTTTGAAGTTCCTCTGTACGAAGGACTAACCAACTGATATTCCACTGTGAAGTCTGCATCCCAAATATCAACCCATTCCTCCAGTGGGGTTCTCTGACTCCAACCCGTTAGCAGTGACCATGGGAAAAACAGCTACTGGTCTTAATGATCTGGGTGCTGTCCTTTGACTTGAAGACATCAGGGTTTCTTCACTATGTCTGTAGCCTGTTGCAGATGGTGGTTGACAGGAATACTTCCCCAAAATCTTCTTAGAACTGCCATGTATACTGATCTGTTTGTTAGAACATACAGTGTTGTTTCTTAATAAATCATTTATATTTTGAGAGTGAAGAACATGAACTGAGAGGGCAGACAGCCTCCTATGTAGGCCCTATGCAGGAGACAGCCTTCTATGTAGGCCCTATGCAGTAGACAGCCTTCTATGTAGGCCCTATGCAACAGACAACCCTCTATGTAGGCCCTATGCAACAGACAGCCCTCTGTGTAGGCCTTATGTAACAGACAGCCTCCTATGTAGGCCCTATGCAGCAGACAGCCTCCTATGTAGGCCCTATGCAGCAGACAGCCTCCTATGTAGGCCCTATGCAGCAGACAGCCCTCTACGTAGGCCCTAAGCAGCAGACGGCCCTCTATGTAGGCTCTATGCAGCAGACAGCCCACTATGTAGGCCCTATGCAGCAGACAGTCCTCTGTGTAGAGGGTGCACTACTTTTAGGGCCCTAGTCATAAGTAGTGCACTACCGTCTATAGGGTGCCATTTGGGATGCACGCTCACTTACCACCAGCAGGCCTCCTTCTACCTCCCTCTATATCCCTCTACCTCCTTGTACTTCCTTCTACCTTTTAGTTCCTCCCTCTACATCCCTGTACCTCCCTTGACCTCCTTGTACCTCCCTGACCTGGACCTTTGGCACTGACTCCACCCTATGGTATTACACTGTCTGCTATGTGACTGCCCCCTTATCTGGGGACGGACTCTGTCCCCATCGTATTACACAGCCTGGCCGCCAGTCCAGCCATTACAGCCTCATTTACCTGAATGTAGACGCTGGTTCTAGGCATTCTAACTCTATGCTGTACTCGGGTATCAGCGGACTGGCCTCACTCTGGTTGGTCTCTATGCTGTACTCGGGTCTCAGCGGACTGGCCTCACTCTGGTTGGTCTCTATGCTGTACTCGGGTCTCAGCGGACTGGCCTCACTCTGGTTGGTCTCTATGCTGTACTCGGGTCTCAGCGGACTGGCCTCACCCTGGTTGGTTACTGTGACAGTTCTGTCAGTGGTACATTAGAGATGATCACGTTTGCTCTTTTAACGGTTGTTCCAGTGTTATTCATGTGTTCTGGCCCCTCCCCCTCTGGCACCTTCCTGATTTAGTGAAACACGGATGTTCCAGTGTTATTCATGTGTTCTGGCCCCTCCCCCTCTGGCACCTTCCTGATTTAGTGAAACACGGATGTTCCAGTGTTATTCATGTGTTCTGGCCCCTCCCCCTCTGGCACCTTCCTGATTTAGTGAAACACGGATCAGTCCCTCTTTCTTCTGAGTTGTTCAACTGTTGACCTCTGTTGGCATCAACTTTGGAATAAAACACTTGAAACACTGATGTCTCATGGTCTTTTTCGCGTGCAATCACGCGTGCATGCACGCGTGCACACAGACACATTGTCGCATTATTTTTGGGTTGATGGGTGGCGTAGGGCACGTGGGCTGTTGTAGGGTTGAGGCCAAACCAGCTGCTCTAGTTTTGATGTGGTCAGACACACCCTCTCTCCTTCAGAGGTTGAGCACCATGTTGGTGTCGTATCACTGGGGCTCTGGTAGATCCAGACTGTGAAAACCTGACCTTGTATTTTAACCCCGTCCCTAAGTCTCTTGGCTTTGAAGTGGCTGATTTTCTGTCTGTGTCAGGCAGTTGAGGAAGGAAATCCTCCTGATCTTCACATCACAGCATGTCGATTACGGTCAGGGTGTGACCGAGTGAGTGAGTGAGTGAGTGAGTGAGTGTGTGTGTGTGTGTGTGTGTGTGTGTGTGTGTGTGTGTGTGTGTGTGTGTGTGCTGTGTAGCTCGTAGGAAGATCATGGCTCATGATAGTTAGTTTTAAAGAATTGTGTACATTTCTTTGAGAAAATTGACTTATTGTGACCAATGCTTTTCTGGTTTAGAGGAAGTTCAGTAACATCACAATGTCTATCTTGGAACTCGGATAAACGGATGCACGCGCTCACATGGAGGATGTGTGGTTCTGCCTGTCACCACCTTCACTATGTAATGAGCAAACACTGATTATCACAGGACACATTTAACATCTATACACACAACACATTCTCATAGACTGCTTGCTTATCAACTGAATTCACCTGTTTCAGGGAAGATAATCTAAAACAGTTTACCAAGCTGGCATTTAAATAATACTGGATGAGTTTTCTTCTAAAGCTGCTTCTAATAAAAAAATTTTTTTTAAGGAAACATAAAAAGTAATTACATCTCATTTTAAAATAGACTATACATTTCAAGAACAGATCACTTTGGCATTATTCCAGAATGTAAAATGTAGCCTGTTAAGGCGACTGCAGAGTTTTGGCAAATTTATTTGTGTTTCTTATGTAATGTCCTGCTGCTGGTTGGATGTGGAAATGTGATGTTGAAACTGATGAACAGACTGCTTTACCACCAATAGACAGCATACATTTAGAATATTTTTGGATACCTGACAAATTCCTCATGATTTATTTATTGCAACAGATAATGTCAACCACAGTATGTATTGCGGTTGACATTAAAGCAATATACTCCAAATTTAACTGGAAAATGGTGTAAAATGGTGAAATTTATTTTTAAAAAACAGCCTAATTTTTGAGTAATTTTGCAGGGGGGCAATGAGACAATTGGCGATCCATTTTCAAATGCTAATTTTGTTTTTTTGCCCATTTCACCCATATTTTTTTTTGTTTTGCACATAACAGTTTGAAGGCAAAAAATACTTGCAACTGAAAACAATACCTACATTGAAATGTATCAGCTACCACCAAGCTACTGCAAAATGTAGCGGAACCACACTTAGCTCGCTATCAATCAACATGTTGGTTTTAAACATTAAATCGTGCTCTTATGGATTGTGAAACCAAGCCAGATGAACTGAAAGTACAGCTGTTTGCAGATGCAACACTTTCCATGATTATTGCCGTCCAATTGACGTCATGATCTGAAGAAATGTAAACATGGAAACTGAAAACCCAAAGCGACGACTTGATTAAGATCAGTGCATCACTCTCTTCAGATGGTACATGATATTTTTTTCTCTATTTGACCTTCGTATTAAATGGCAAGTTCACTCATTTACTTGTGGCCTTATTCTTCTTTATGTGCGTGTAGTTGATCGGCCAAAATTTTGTTTCTCCATGTGATGTTTTGTAGCAAACTGTCACTTGCATTGTCATTGTCTACAAAGCAATATGAAAAATATGTAAGCATATTAAAAACGCTTCAACTAAAAAAGCATCCAAATTCTCAATGTGGATGATGTCTGCAATTTTGAAAAAACATTGCACTGTCCCATGAATCCACTTGGTTTTAATGAGGTAAACAGCATCATGGATCAAACATGGATTCGGTGGACAAATGTGAACATAACAGAGTATTGACAAATTATCCGGAATAACAATGCTGTTTGTTTTCTCTGGGGTTCATTTAGAAACTTAAAGATTTTCCAAAAATTGTCAGGCACTCTCCGCTCCTATCTTCAGGGTCAAGTCACCATTGAGATGGAAGCACACAGAAGAGGTTCAAATGGACAGATAAGAGGCCAATGTTCCCATTGAGGTGGAAGCACACAGAAGAGGTTCAAATGGACAGATAAGAGGCCAATGTTCCCATTGAGATGGGATATCCAAGGGCCTATAAGTGGCACAACAAAGAGCCTGGGTGAAGATGTATGGTTTGAGCTGTTCCTGAAGATAGGGAGGGGCTGTTCACCGTGCTCCTCTGTAGGTAAAGCACCGTGGTCTTGTGATGGATGCAAGCTTCGACTGGAGATGAGTGGAGTGCGTAGAGGAAGGGGTGACATTGAGGAACTTGAGAAGGTTGAGCAGCCAGTGGGCAGCATTTTGGAGTTGCAGGGGTTTGATGGCACAAACAGTGTACAAATAACTTTGAGCGTGAACCTGTGGAAGCAAGTCATTGCCTTGATGCTTCCTGACAATAAAAAAAAATGTAGTGGAGGGAGTGGACTTGTCTTACCCCAGAGAAAGAGCAGCTCTGTGTTGTTGAGGTTTTGCTTTAGGTGGTGGTCTGACATCCAAGCAGAGAGGCATGTCCCCTGCCGTGTCAGAGGGAGATCAGTAGAATCAGTAATAGGTGAGACCATTTGAGAATATGCCGAAGCCCAGGAAGGAGTTCTTCAGGTGTTTTTCTTTAATTTTATATTTGAAATCTCCATAATTATTGAGATAAAAAAAATTTTTTTACTGAAAGTTCGGATTTTAAATCAAAGAATTGCTCTGTTGAAGTGAATATTGTCAGGTTTTGTTGGAGGGTATTTGTGAGCATAATTGTTTCACCATTTAGAAATGACAACACTTTATACATTAGTCAGGCATGTTCCATCACATCATTCGTGCAGTCGGCAGACCTGTCAATGTCTGCTGCTGATTCTCGGCTTTGCGTTTGAGCGTTGGAGTCTGCTATTGGCATCTCAAAATGAGTACCAGTGAGGTGTCAATAAAATCATGGAAGCCATTATGAGGCTAAAAATAAAAAATAGAAACATAGCCATAAGCTTAGACTTACCAAAAGAAAGATCTGTACACCGGATGACCGGTAAATGCTCACCATAGTGGAAAAAAACCCTGACAGATCAGGAACACTCCGGTAGGTAGGTGTGGTTGTGTCAGCTGCTACCACACACAGACGGCTTCACCCATCCAACGACCGAGCTGCACTGGTAGCTGCAAAAACACCGTTTAGCCTCAAAAACAGGATGGACTAAAAAAGCACCTAAAACAGGCTGCGGCAGCAGAATGAATTCTGAAGTGTAAAGGAACATGTCCAGTAGCATGTAGTTTGGCGCGCGCGGGCGTAATGATGAATGGCAAGGCATTAGACTGACAAACCACCCTCTGTCTGGCACGCTGCCAGACTCTGGACTGTACTCGGCCTTGTCTCAGATGGTTAGTGGTCTGTTGTCGTCCCTTTGTTGTTCTGGTGCTTGGTGAGTGGAGCTACACTACATGGCCAAAAGTATGCGGACACATATAGATTCAGCTATTTCAACTACACCTATTGTTGACAGGTGAATTAAATTAAGCACACCGCCATGCAAACGACACACAAACATTGGCAGTGGAATGGCACGTACTGAACAGCTCAGAGACATTTAAAGTGGCACTGCCGTGTGAAGTCACCTTTCCAACGAGTCAGTTTCTGAAATATCTGCGATGCTAGAGCAGCCCCAGTCTTCACAATAAGTGCTGTTATTGTGAAGTGGAAGCTTCTGGGAGCAATAACAGCTCAGCTGCCGAGTGGTGGATGTGATGGATGACTGAAGTTCCCAGAACGGCGTCGTCGAGATGCTGAACCATGTGGAGCGTAAGACATGTCCTCAGTTGCAACACTTGCTACCAAATTCCCAACTGCCTCTGGAAGCAACGTCACCATCAGAACTGTCCATTGGACTCCGGAGCAGTGGAAATGGATTCTCAGTCCCTGTCCTGTTTTAGCATTAAAATGTCCTCCATGCACAAAGCGAGGCCCATACAGAACTTAACCCCATCCCCAAAGTCCTTCATGTGCTGGGGATAAAGTTTCCTGCTGTCACTCTGCACCAGTTCTGATCTCAATTAATCCACACTGTGGGACCACTCAGGTCGGCCCTGAGGCCTTTTATTTTTATTTGAACTTTATTTGAACAGGGATAACAGACTGAGACCTGGATCTATTTTGGGGCTGTGTCCTGTTAGGCACACAAACAAAATAATAATAAAAATTTCAAAACAGAGACATACAATTCAACAAAAACAATCACAGACAACATCATATTGATCCTCCATTAGATTTTTAACATGGCCATGGGACACCAGAGTGTTTAAGTTTGGTCTGGAGTTCCATGAATAAGGAGTGAAGTAACTGAAAGCAGTGGTACCCAACTCTGTGGAGACCACTAGAGTCTAACGTAAACCACATCTGTGATCTGGTTTTGAAATTTGTTGGTCTGGTGGAAATTAAAGATTATGCATATGGAAGTAATTTTTAAAAGAAGTGCTTTGTAAATAAACAAGAGAGCATTTGCTCACGTCTCACAGATAGAGGCCCAATCCAAATGTTGATATAGACTACAGTGTTGAGTTCTGTAACTATCACTGGTGATAAACCTCAGTGCACAGTGGGAAATAGCATCCAGGGGTTTTAGTGTGTTTGCTGAAGCATGCATATAAAATGCATATAGATTTCACCATAATCTAAAACGGACGTAAAATTAGCCTGAACAATTTGTCTTCTAGTAACAGAGGTCAGACAAGCCCTGTCTCTATAGAAGAACCCTAGCTTGAATTTTATCTTTTTTCCCAGTTCATTAACGTGTTTTTTAAAAGACAGCCTATCATCTAACCCATACCCCTAAGTATTTATATCCAGAGACACGTTCGATATCATCCAATCTATAGTGTACAAATGTGTTTTTAACTGAGGAATTTGACAATAGAAAAAAACATATTCTTTTCATTTAAAACAAGTTGAAGATGTAAATGAGATCTCTGTAGAATTTAAAAATCAATCAATTATTGAACCCCAAGAAACCCCTTTTGAGTAACTCTAAGGGCTCGGACTTGACCCCATCGATCATGACGGTCTGAGTCCTGTCTTTAAGATGGTTATAAAACCACCAGCAGGCATCAGTGCCCAGTCCTATAGATGACAGCTTGCTCAGAAGGATAGCATGGGCTACAGTGTCGAAAGCTTTTGACAAGTCTACGAACAACACATCACAGTGCTTTCTATCATCAAAGGCATTAGCAATATCATTTACAACAAGCGTGGTGGCCGTAGTGGTACTGTGTTTAGGTCAAAAACCAGACTGATGTTAAGAATACTATTAGCAGATAGAAAAGACTAACTGCTTGTTAACTAAAGACTCAAGGATCTTTGCCAGACAAGGGAGCCTAGAGATAATTAAGTCATTACTGCCCTTATGTAATGTGTGGAAGATTCATTAATTATGCATAAATAAATTCCATATTAATGCTGCACACCATATTAATAAATACACCGATCAGCCATAACATTATGACCACCTGCCTAATATTGTGTAGGTCCCCCTTTTGCCGCAAAAACAGCCCTGACCCATCGTGGCATGGACTCCACTAGACCTCTGAAGGTGTGCTGTGGTATCTGGCACCAAGACATTAGCAGCAGATCCTTTAAGTCCTGTAAGTTGCGAGGTGGGGCCTCCATGGATCCAATCGAACATCCCACAGATGCTCGATTGGATTGAGATCTGGGGAATTTGGAGGCCAAGTCAACACCTTGAACTCGTTGTGTTCCTCAAACCATTCCTGAACCATTTTTGCTTTGTGGCAGGGCGCATTATCCTGCTGAAAGAGGCCAATGCCATCAGGGAATACCGTTGCCATGAAAGGGTACACATGGTCTGCAACAATGCTCAGGTAGGTGTTACGTGTCAAAGTAACATCCACATGAATGGCAGGACCCAAGGTTTCCCAGCAGAACATTGTCTAAAGCATCACACTGCCTCTGCCGGCATTCCTCCTTCCCATAGTGCATCCTGGTGCCATGTGTTCTCCAGGTAAGTGACGCACACGCACCCGGCAATCCACGTGATGTAAAAGGAAACGTGATTCATCAGACCAGGCCACCTTCTTCCATTGCTCCGTGGTCCAGTTCTGATGCTCACGTGCCCATTGTAGGTGCTTTCGGCAGTGAACAGGGGTCAGCATGGACAACCTGACTGGTCTGCGGCTACGCAGCCCCATATGCAACAAACTGTGATGCACTGTGTGTTCTGACACCTTTCTATCAGTACCAGCATTAACTTTTTCAGCAATTTGAGCTACAGAAGCTCGTCTATTGGATCGGACCACACGGGCCAGCCTTCGCTCCCCACGTACATCAATGAGCCTTGGCCGCCCATGACCCTGTCGCCAGTTCCCTGCTTTTCCTTCCTTGGACCACTTTTCATAGGTACTGACCACTGCAGACCAGGAACACCCTACAAGGGCTGCAGTTTTGGAGATGCTCTGAGCCATTCGTCTAGCCATTACAATTTGGGCCTAGTTGAAGTCGCTCAGATCCTTACGCTTGCCCATTTTTCCTGCTTCTAACACATCAACTTTGAGGACAGAATGTTCACTTGCTGCCTAATATATCCCACCCACTGACAGGTGCCATGATAACGAGATTATCAGTGTTATTCACTTCACCTGTCAGTGGTCATAATGTTATGGCTGATGGATGTATCAGTGTTATTCACTTCACCTGTCAATGGTCATAATGTTATGGCTGATGGGTGTATCAGTGTTATTCACTTCACCTGTCAGTGGTCATAATGTTATGGCTGATGGGTGTATCAGTGTTATTCACTTCACCTGTCAGTGGTCATAATGTAATGGCTGATCGGTGTATATTCTATATTGCATAAATTAGAGTTTATTAATTATGTGTTAAATATGTAGGTTTGTATATAGGTAATACATACTGGATACTTTGCATAGGAGTTGGGGAAACGTGGTTAGGACATAATGGGGACTCAGAACTCTTGTCAGCTATACCTTCTCCATTTGACCTCAGGCCCATATATGGTTGTTCTTTAGTTTGTCTTCTATGTTCCTATGACTTGCAGCATTAAGATGAGAACCGGATGTTAGAAGAAAATATAAGGGGCCCCTCAAAAATGTGTGTCTTTGTCATACCTAGGAATGTGCACATGAGTGTACTTTGTCTGTGTATCACCTACAAGCTTGTAATAAACTATTAGAATTAAAGTATTGGTTTCATGGAGTACTTATATTTGAGAAATTAGAATCAAGTGGACTCAACTCTCAAACCTGAGAAGTGGAAAAGAATTATCTGTAACAAAATGGCAGAACGAGAGCTACTTTCCACACCGTGGGGATATTTCCTGTACTTAGAGTTAAGTTAAGATGTGTGTCACTCAACCAGGAATGAAGGGTGCAGCACACTGAAGGAAGTACAGGTCTAAGATGCCGGTGCCTTAGGATTTTTTAGTGTCTATGGTACGCAGGGCAGCTAGGACCTCTGCTTCTGTGAATAGCTGGAAACTGAAAACAGGATCACCATTTTCCAGGGAAACTAAAGGTTGAGAACAACATGAGAAATCAGCTCCCTGGCCAGGATCACATTGGCCACTTTTTCATTCATGTACTATACATCCGGGACCTGATGGGCTCCACCACACTCAGACACTGGAGGGTGTCTGACTGGGACTTGATGGGCTCTATCAATCAGTCAAATCAAATGTATTTTATAAAGCGTTTTCACGTTACAAAACACCCAGCCTGAAACCCCAAGGAGCAAGCAACAACAGTGTTGAAGCACAGGGGCTAGGAAAAACTCCCTAAAAGGGGCCAAAACTTAAGGAAGAAACCTAGAGAGGAACCAGGCGAGGGGTGGCCAGTCCCCCTCAGGCTAAGCCGGGTGAACATTTTAAGAGTATACATTTTAGCAATTAATAAATGCATGTGGGCTGTGTCCAGAGTCTCAAAAACCAAGTGTTACGAACCCTGTGGCTCTAGCAGTCTAGGGTGGATGGTACAGAGACCCGTAACATAAAACTCATGCAAATTAGTGTAGTGTAAATGAACAGTGAGAACAAACGACACGACAACCAAAGCTACCGTCAAACATAAAACGTTTATTATAAACACACGGTAAAGGGGGGAAGGGAAAAGGGGCTGAGCTGAACCCAAGAAATGAAATATTATAGTCAAAACACCCCTAAACTGAACTTGCCTGGTCCAGGTCAGAGGCATGACAAGATGGACAAGGACAGGGAAACCTGGGGGGGGGGGGTGGCATGCGTGATGTCACTGTAGAAGGGGACCTGGCCCCTCATCAAAGGCAGGAGTTCAGAGAGCTGGTAGACCAGTTTTACACTGTATTTTCGTGGACCTCCAGTCAGACCAATGTTATCCAGCACCACATCCACACAGAGCCGGGGGTCCTGGCACTCCATGACACCTACTGGATCCCTGAAGCAAACCGGAAAGCCGACGAGAAGCAGGTGACCAAGATGTAGGCCATGGACATAATCAAGGAGTCCCGCAGCCCAGGTCCAAAACCGGATGGCTCTTCTGTAATGACTTCTGGAGGTTCTACAGTGTATCTATGTTCCACAGCTACCCCATGCCTCAGATGGACGTATTAGTAGGCAGAGGAGAATACAACTGACAGCCTGTCTCTCTTCGATTTTGTGACTGAGGAGCATGTGACAGCGTGTGACAACGCATGCAATTGAGAGCAAATCCCTGCATGTCAGAAGAAGCCACCAGTTTTCTTTGTGGGTATGCTTACCTTTTTTTTTTTATTTATTTATTTTTTTTTAAATGGGATCTTTTGCGCTTTTTTTGTATTAATAAAACACGCTCCGGTACTGTACTTCCTGCCTGCCTCTGAGTCGTTGCTGAGTTTAGAGTCAAAAGAAGAAATAAATGTCCCATTAACTGCAGGGGGAATTGTGTGTCACTGCATCTCATTGATTTTATTGACCCATTTTGTAACTAAGGAAGTTGATTGAAAACAAACAACATGACTGCTGTAAAATAAACGATAATAAATGATAAAACACTATAAGCAAGGAATGAACAAATAAACATGCCTTTAATTACCCTAAATACAGCAGATTTGTTTGGGGCATTCAACCAGTGTGTTGATCAGATGGCAGCTTAGTTTTTTGTAAAGGAGTGAAGTGGGTAATAAATGACAATATTGAAAAAGAGAAGCACTATGTACCAATGTGTTTGTAGGTTTAGACTCCATACTCAAGTCTCATTCAGGGCAAGGATGTTTATAAAGCAGGCCAGAAGACTGACTAAAAAGTCTACATTAGGTTATTTGTTGTTGTTATGGAGATCATGTAAGACATGTTGGATGTCAATTGAAGCTATGTTGTAGGATGGTCAGTGGCTGACCATGGCTTCAGTGAGGGGACAGTTCTATACAGGGTGGTGTCTTTGATGTGCAGGTAACTGAATTCATTACCGGCAGCAAGTGCTACGTCATTATAAACAGAGAATAGGGTCGGCCCAAGAACATTCTGCTTCATTTTAGAAACTAAGTCAGTCATTTCTACCTCCAGACATGATGAGAACGGAATGACGGGAAGACTGACTTTAGTCACATAGATGCCTCAGGTGGACAGACTTAGTGATTCTGCATTCCTTTATGAAAAACAATTCCAGTCAAAGTTCACATTAAGGGGCGTCTTCCGAAACCGAAACACACCTTGTCCCCCTCTCCCCCACCCCCTCATCACAGCCAAGAACCCTCCTGGATAATGTAGACAGACACTCTCTCGTCACGACTGTGTGTCCTCAAGTAAACAGAGTGATACTTCATATGGTAATGTTACAATATTCCCACTGAAGATGTAGAGGTGTTGATGTAACCGGCACCATGCATTTGGCTCCAGTGGATCGATAAAAGGGAACAGTTGGAGGGGGAAGGGGACAACATAGCTGACTTAGGGCACAAAACAGTCAAAGTTCATCTATACCTCAATTAGAAAACATTCTGCAGTGCTATGATTACATTGATTTGGAATGTACACTAATATCTGCCATGGAACCACTCAAACTTCATCACCAACATTAATCTTCCACATTTGCTTTTTTTTTGCTACATTTGCTTTTTCCTCAGAACAGATGTTGCACCTTCAGCTTCGGGCTCTTCGTCACGGTCCAGCAGGTTGTTTTCCACCGACAAATTGTGTCCCAAACACCACATTAGTTTTCACCTGGCCCCAAAGGTCTCTGTTGAATGTTAGTGCACTTCATAGTGAACACGTTGTCATTTGGAACACGGATACATGCTCCAGTAACCAGGTAGGCGTCAGGGTGCTGACTGCTAATTCAAGGTGGTTGAGTCAGCACTTCTCATCAAGCGATGCTCTCGATTAGAGCGTCTTCATGAATTGCAGAATGTGAGCCCTCGGTGGTTAGGGTAACACATTATGACTGATGTTCGCTGCTGCATGTATGCACGTTTAGAGATTAGTATGCCTCTTTGACTCAGCGATTTCCTCCTAACATCTCCGACGGGGCCGCTTTCTATAGTGCACACATCAACCCAGCCTGGGTGTGAATGCAGCCAACCAGCAGTCTGAAGTATCTCAATACAAATACTGTGAAGTGAAATACTACTTACGTTGTTTTTCAGGGTTCCTGTGAGTCACTTTTTGTTTGTAAGTTAATCACACTAATGAGAAATATAGACAATTTACTTTATCATGCAGTAAATATACCTTTTCTGTAGGGTGACATGTTTTGGTTGCTTGCATTTTTCTGTTCTATTCTATCCAATAAACATTTTTTTTTTACAAAACTAGACACAGACACACACACACACATGCACACAACTGCATGAGTTTCAACCTCAGATGAAAACCACAGAAGTGCATCAGTCTGACAAACTGCTCATCTTATTACAGTCTTAAAAAATTAAACACAGAAAAGGATTTTGGGCTTTCACCATAGGACATCCCAAAGCAAAACATCAGGCAACTCTTATTTGGCCAATTTGACACCATAATTATATGATAGAATACATTCCATTCAGGTGGTATTAAATCAGTCCTGGAGGTGATGGATTCTCAGTTTTTTGGTCTCCCTTCAAACTCAACCTACAATAAAGGCTTAAAAAAAACATTAAGAAAATGTAAGGTGTCCACTCTTCATTTAAAAATAAAAAGCATTTCTGTTTCAAGTGGAATCTTTTCCAGCAGGGTTTCCCTACATGGGGACAACCAGAAGCCCTTTTTGGAACAGTTTTTCTAAGACTGTATTTTACTCCAGGATTCTTGGCATGTTTGTAATGTGACGCCAGAATGCATTTCATTACAGTAAAGGCAGAATACTGCTGGTAAGTGCTCTTTTGCAGGTCTGCTGTTGTGGCTGGTATGTTTCTGGTAAGTTGCTGGTAAGTTGCTGATAAGTGCTCCATCTGGGTCACGTTTGAGGTTAGAGTGGAGATGAATAGCTTAGGTTCTGCTCTTATAATTTGGTTTACCTCATTTTCTAAACTAAAAATGAATAATACACGCAATAAAAGAGTATATAAATAAAATTGAACTATCGAGTTGAAACACCAATTCCTTATTCTAGTGACATAGTTTCAACCACTGTATCTAGATGTGAGTGTAGATAAAATAGTTAAACCCCAACAGATATGAATCAGAAGGTATTTTTCATCCCATCAGATCTGATTCAGAAGGTATTTATCGTCCCATCAGATCTGATTCAGAAGGTATTTATCGTCCCATCAGATCTGATTCAGAAGTTATTTATAGTTCCATCAGATAAGATTCAGAAGGTATTTATAGTCCCATCAGATCAGATTCAGAAGGTATTTATAGTCCCATTAGACCAGATTCAGAAGGTATTTATAGTCCCATTAGACCAGATTCAGAAGGTATTTCTGGTCCAATTAGATCACATTCAGAAGGTGTTTACTGTCCAATTGCTACCCTACAACTGTCCTAAAGTGTGTAGCTATTTTTGAAAACATATGCTTATGTATTATGTATTTTCATATGTAACGTGAAATATATATGAGTCCCTTTATAACCTTTTATTTGTCACTATCTGTGTGTTATAGATGTAAGAAATCATCTGTACCACACTGGATCATCACGCCTATATGAGCTTGTTGGACGTCCCATTCCAAAACCATGGGAATTAAAATGGAGTCGTCGTCCCCATCCCCCGCTTTAAAGCTATAACAGCCATCTCTCTTCTGGGAAGGCTTTACTCAAACTTTTGGTGTGTCTCTGTGGGAATTTGTGCTCATTCAGCCAAAAGAGCATTTGTGAGGTCAGGTGCAAATGTTGGTTGAGAAGGCCTGGCTCGCAGTTACTTTTCCAAAAGGTGTTCATCCCAAAGGTGTTCAGTGGGGTTGAGGTCATGGCTCTGAGCGGGCCACTCAAATTCGTCCACACCAGCCTTGCCGAACCATGTCTTTATGGAACCTGCTTTGTTCACAGGGGCACAGTCATGCTGGAACAGGAAAGGGCCTTCCCCAAACTGTTGTCACAAAGTTGGAAGCACCCAATTGTCTAAAATGTCTTTGTATCCTGTAGCATTAAGATGACCCTTCACTGGAACTAAGAGGCCTAGCCCAAACCCTGAAACACAGCCCCAGGACATTATAACACCAAACATTATACATTCCGGTAGGTAGTGTTCTCCTGGCATTCAACACTCACAGATTTGTCCATCAGACTGCCAGATTGTAAAGCATGATTCATCACTCCAGAGAACACGTTTCCACTGCTGCAGAGTCCGGTGGTGGCGTGTTTTACACTACTCCAACCGATGCTTGGCATTGCGCATGTTGATGTGAGGCTTGCGTACAGCTGCTCAGCCATGGAAATCCATTTCATGAAACTCCCGATGCACAGTTCTTGAGCTTATGTTGTTTCCAGAGGCCGTTTGTGGTGAGTGATGCAACAGATGATAGGTGATTTTTACACGCTCCAGCACTCGGCAGCCCCACTCTGAGTTTGCGTGGTCTACCACTGTGTTGCAGGCTGTTGTTGCCCCTAGACACTTCTAGTCACTGAGCTCTTCACTAAAACCTTTTGTACTGCCAGTGTTTGTCTATATGTCACCTGTTAGCAATGGGTGTGACTGAAACACAGGGACGTCACTAGAAAAACATGGATGTGGGGGCTAAGCCTTGTTTTGGGGGGTCTGGGCATACTCCCCAAAACATCTTTTCATCATGTCTTTTTAGAGTAACAACGGGTGTACAATCTATCAAAATAAGGTTATTTTTGGTCATTGTTGGCTAAATGTATACCTGTCTCATAGTTTGTGTTGGACACTGATCTAAAATGACTTAAATTATATCTAAATAAAGAAATTAAAGTCCACTCTGTCTTTATCCATCCAAAACCAACAAAAGTAAAAAAAGAACGGATCTCCATTCCTCTGAACAGAAAACGTTGCAACACGTTAACTTCAAACCCAAACAAACATGAATCTGTGAAACACTCAGTTTTGCAACTTCCTGATGATTATAGTGACATACAAATGTTAGCTAGCATTAATGGGAAATTCATATTTTCAGTAGTTGGTTAGTGTTGTCGCTAAGAAATACGACTCCCTATTATCGGGCATCGTCCCCAATTATTAGCCACCTTACCATTTTGTTGAATTACATTATAATTTATTTTTATTTGTATTACAAATGTTGAAGTACCGACCTAAAGTACTTCCCCGAGTTGGTTAATGAGAAGAGATTAAGT
>JACXGI010004932.1:17818-28240 GCA_016801175.1 Esox masquinongy
GCCGGCAATTATCTTTATTCATACAGATATATCTGGAGACAGTGTGGCATTCAGTCCAACAGAGTCTGACACAATCACAGCACACACAGTTCTTATAGCATGAGCCCCCTACCCTAGATTTTCCCGTTTTTTCTACTTTTCTGGTTCAGGGAGCGGTTCATACCATATATGGGTAAGATATACGTTGTTTAACACATCTCTCATGGCAGCTGCCGTCTTCGGGTTTCCCTGTTGTTATTCCAACCAATTGACTTCTAGCTCCAGCGTCTTTTCCCTTATTTGGCATTCTGCCCATTTACTACCACATACCAAACGGTGTGTTCTTGCCCCAGCTATTCTAGTGAGATAAGGATCCTGTCACCCCCTCCTCTAATGCAGGTACAATGTTTCTTAGTTCTACTTAGCCTCTAGCAGACTTGCATGTTATCTTAATGCTATTGCCCCACACAAATGACAGATCTTAGTCTTCTCTGGTGTCTACATGAAAGTTGTAGCTAGCTTTCTTGCCTTCCGGTAAAGAAAAAAAAGACTGATAACTTTGATATTACATGACGTCTGGTCTGTCGCACAAGTCAAATTTCACGAACTGCAACTTGTCTAAACAATTTCCAAACATGACATTTTTATCTCAAAAAAATGTTTTAACCTCCATACATGTCTATAAAAAATGGTGGTGGGCTAGCTGAAAGGTTATATTGATTAGCAAAACGTACCGTTGCTTTCCAGTGCTATTACATTTTGAACTTGAGAGGATTTACTTCTCCGACCACTAGAAACGTTAGCTAATTTTTACAGAAGACAGCTCGCTTCAGATGAGCGAGTTATGTTCAAAGCATCAAACTCAACCGAACATGCTGCCAAATGAACACGATTCTATACAATTTCTATACAATTTGTAAGAAGTTTAGATGTGATGGAAAGGTTGACGCAAAAAATAAATCACGGAGAAAATATATTGACTGATATATTGATTTATTTAGGGGGGGCTAATTAATATCTTAGGCCTAAATAAATAGGCCTAGCGATATTCCTGCTGAAACACCTGAACTCAATAATTAGTAAGGGTGTCCACATACTTTTGGCTTTACTGTATAGTGTATCTTTGCTGACCTGTGACCGTGTGTTAGTAGTTTCTCATGATATGTTTGCTGACCTGTGACTGTGTTAATAGTTTCTCTTGATATGTTTGCTGACCTGTGACTGTGTACTTGAGATAACACAGGTGCATCTCGAAAATTAGAATATCGTGAAAAAGTTCTTTTTTTCTGTAATTCAAATCAAAAAGTGACACCTTCATATATTCTAGATTTATTACATATAATGTGAAACATTTCAAGCCTTTTTTGTTTCAATCTTGTTGATTACGGCTTACAGCTCATGGAAATCAAAAATGCAGTATCTCAAAATATTAGAATAAAAAATGTATAATACAGAAATGTTGACTTGAGACATTAATATTTTTTTTGGTCTCATCAAAAAACACAAAACTAGAGAGGAATCAGTCAGAAGGGTAAGGAGAGTGCAATTGTCTGTGGCCACCACCTGCAAAACCATTCCCTCTTTGGGGGTTGTCTTGCTGTAGCCAGAAGGATAGGCTATCACTCCATTTTGCAACGCCATGCCATACCCTGTGGACGGCACTTGATTGGAGCACATTTTCTCCTACAACAGGACAATGACCCAAAACACAGCTCCGTACTATGCAAATATTTAGGGATAAAGCAGTCAGCTGTTATTCTGTCTATAATGGAGTGGCCAGCACAGTCCCCGGATCTCAACCCTGTTGAGCTGTTGTGGGAACAGCTTGACCGTATTGTATATAAAAAGTGCCCATCAAGCCAATTCAAAATGTGGGAGACGCTTCAGGAAGCATCAGGTGAAATCTCTTCAGATTACCTCAGCAAATCTAAAACTAGAATGCCAAAGGTCTGCAGGGCTGTAATTGCTGCAAATGGCAAATTCAATTATTTGAAGGACACAATTATTATTTCAATTAAAAATCATCATTAATATCCTTGTCAATGTATTTCCTATTCATTTCACTATATTTCCCATTCAAACTCATTTCATTTTTTCATGGAAACAAGAACATTTCTAAGTTACCCTAAATTCTGAACGGTAGTGTATGTGTAAAGGTTTTTTTTTACCTCGTAAACCAGGTGTTTTTTGCTTAATTACAATGAAAAATATATTTTGATCTCCACTTTGACAGTTTATTGCAAAAGCAATATGTTTTGGTCTTTTGGTAGTAAATCTAGCTTTTCCCCTAATCATTTAACTTGTTTTTAAAATTTATGACATAGACCAGGGCTGCTCAATCTTGGTCCTGGAGATCTACCAACCCCAGTTGTGACTAACCTGACTTACCTTTTAATCCAGCTCATTATTAGAATCAGGTATGCAAAATTAGGGTTGCAGAGAAAACCTACAGGATGGTAGCCCTCCAGGAACAGGACTGAGCAGCCCTGACATCGATGAACCAAAGGTGATCCATCCTCATTCAGGGAGGAGTTGATGGCTCACTCTAAAAGCAGATGACATGAGGTGTCTGGGAGTTATGAATGACAGCTGCTAGAAGTATCTGGGAGTTACGGATGACAGTGTCTAGGAGTTACAGATGACATTGTGTTGGAGTTACGGATGACATTGTGTTGGAGTTACGGATGACAGTGTCTAGGAGTTACAGATGACATTGTGTTGGAGTTACGGATGACATTGTGTTGGAGTTACAGATGACATTGTGTTGGAGTTACAGATGACATTGTGTTGGAGTTACGGATGACAGTGTCTAGGAGTTACAGATGACATTGTGTTGGAGTTACGGATGACAATGTGTGAGAGTTATTCGAGAATTTAAATTTTTCCGGAGCTGTATTTGTGTTATCGACTTTATATACTTTTAGAAATGTGTGCCAATTTATTGGAAAAATAACTACACTGATTTTCAGGTTTCCCCACAGAAGCTGAATGGGGTTTAAGTCCAGGCTTTGGCTGGATCACACTTGACTGGTCCCGAAGCCCCTCCGTTGATGTTTCTGCTGTGTCCTTCGGGTCAATGTTGTGCCAAAAGATACATCTTTGCCCCAGTCAGAGGTCCTGTGCACTTTAGGGATGCTATTAGCCAGGTTATAACCCTGTTTCCGCTCCATATAGTGGTTGTCATTCAGACCTTAAAGTTCTTTTTTGGTCTCATCAGACCAGAGAATATTTTCCCCCTGTCTTTAAAACATCATGTCATGTCCCTTTTTCTCAGGAGTGGTTTCCATCCAGCCTCCCTACCATAAAGGCTGGATTTATTGTCACGGTTTGGCATGGAGGCAGGACACAGTCACAGAGGTTTAAGGGTAAACATGGTTTGATATATCGATTCATCAAAAACAAAAGCCGCGAAACGACAGGAACAGGCGACAGGAACAGCAACAATAACTAACAAGAAACACTGGGGCAGGAGGAACTTAAATAGGGACATAACGAGCGGGCAAACAGGACACAGGTGGAAACAATACTACAGAGGGCAAGCTACGTTCGAAAGCAAAGGACAAAAACCAAACAGAACAGGCACCGCTCACGAACAAAAGCAAAAACGAAACCAATCAAAACATAGAACCTAACATTTATGAAGTTTTCCAGAGATTGTCCTTCTGAAAGGTTATCCCATCTATGTACTGGACAGACACTCTAAAGCTCTGTTAGGGTGGCCATTAAGTCTTAGTCACCTCCCTGACTAAGGCCATTTTCACTGGTTACTTAGTTAGGCCAGACATCCCGCTTTAGGAAGACTTGGTGGCTTCGAACTTCTTTCATTTCACAATGATGGAACCCACTGTGCTCCTGGGAACTTTTGGTGCTGTAGAATACTTTTTACTACCTTCCTCAGATCTATGACTCAACAAATGTCTCTTAGTCAATCGCTGGTCTACTGACAGTTCGTTGTACTTCATGGCTTGGTCTTTTGCTCTGACATGCATTGTCAGGAGTGGGACTTTATATAGACTGGTGTGTGCCTTTCTAAATCAAGTCGAATCAATTGAATATGGCACAAGTGGGCTCCAATCAAGTTCTTCCGACATCTCAAGGATGATTGAATGACACAGGATGCATCTGAGCTGAATTGGAGTGTCAGCAAAGGGTCTGAATACTTATGTACATGAGATACTTAAAAGAATTTCTGACAAGCACTTTGTTTGCTTGAAAGTATCTAAAACCCTACAGGGATGGTCATTATTTTTGTAGAAAATATTAATATAAACTCTCATATAAACCACAATTTATAATAAAGACATTCCAAATAAAGCAATCAAACAAAAACATTATATCATTGTTTATTTAACAAAAGTTGTTTATTTAAAAAAAACTAAAGTTTTCATGTGTGCAAAAATATGTGAACCCCATTCAATAGATTGTGGCTCCTCCATTAGTAGCGACAACTTGGAGTAAACGTCTCCGATAGCCACAGATCAGTCACTGAAATCTTTTTTGAGGGATTTTTGCCCACTCCTCCTAACAGAACTCATCAATTAAGTGAGGTTTGAGAGCTGTCTGGCATGTAGTGCCTTAGAAATGGGCTGTATTCCCATTTTAGATTGTATGACCAGTGGACTAGTGAATAATATAATAAAATATAGTTTCACATTAAAAGATTCTTTCAAAGAATTGACATTTCGCTGTTTAAATGAATTACTAAAGTGAAAACTGTTAAAAAGTAGTTAATTTATTTTAAAACTGTAGTATAGTAAAAAAATAAATAAATACAAAACATTTGCAACATCACTGGTTAAAACATGGTTAAATGACAACATTGGTTAAAACATGGTTAAATAAAAAGAAAATAAACAATCTACCTCACTAACATTTAGAAACACCTGAGAATGGCTTACTAAAAAAACATTCCAAGAGGATATTTATGAGTACTGAACAATAAAGGCACCAATAAATTAATTAAACATGAATCTGTTGGTCAGGAGGAGAGCAGCAGGCTGATGTTGATGTGCTGATAAAATACATTAAAGTGATCATAAAAATTTGATTTCTGCTGTCTTTGTTGGGTTCTTCCACTCCTTCAGCTGTTAAAAAGCTGTTCGAATGTAGGGACTTCATTAGTCTTCAATACAAAATAAACACATTCACGTTGTCTAATAAATACTTAGTACAAACATCATGGTGATATATTCCACAGCATCACAGACATATGTAATCTGAGTCAATACTGATATTGGTAATAAATATAGGCTACATTTAAAAGTTGCAATGCATTAGTAACATAATCATGTGTAATAAAGCAATGAATGCAGACTAGTCCACATGACACCATCGTGTTTAGACGGTGAATGTAAAACAGGGACCTGTGCACACCATCTCAGTTTTTACACATTCATCACAAAAACGCTTTCTCCACATGGTGGCCACAATAATACTACATCCACAGAAGCACGTGCCTGCAGTGCTTTGAGTTAATATAACTCATTAATAAGAACCATACTGATGATACATCTGAGGCAAAATGTGGTTCAGAACCAAAGAGAGAAGAGGGCTTGTTTGACATTAACAGCACAGCAGTCTGTGATTCAACTTGAACCATAAATAACTACAATAATTATGTAACTCACAATACAGCAACAATGCAAAACACATGTTCTGCTCTTCAACAAAGTCAAGAATTCCAGGTATTCAAAGTTATAGGTTAAGAGGCAAGAGGTTAAGGCTGGACCCAGGGCAGATGCAAGAGGTTCAGCCAGTCATCAAATGTTGCTGGTATTGAATCCACAAGCTGACAATTTTAAAGACTAACATTAATGAGCCCTTGAGCAAGTCATTTAACCCTAATAGCTCCTGTTAGTAGTTCTGGATGTAATGTAATGTAGAGGGGAGTGGCCAGCCCCATTTGAGTTAATTAGCAGAAACTGATGCAGCCCTGTGTCTCTCCAGCTCCGCCTCTGCTTCTTTCTGATTGGTACACTCAGTGATGAGAGGTCACTCTTTGCGTCTCTTGGACACCAGGTACTCTTCAATGTAGTTGAAGAGCAGGTCAAGCTCTCCCATAGCCTTGTACAGGCCATTTGCCTCCATCTGAACGCACAGAACACACAATCACATTAGAAGAACCACACACATGTCCAAGCATATGAATACAGACAGACACACAATCACATTAGAAGAACCACACACACACATACAAGCATATGAATACAGACAGACACACACTCACATTAGAAGAACCACACACACACATACAAGCATATGAATACAGACAGACACACACTCACATTAGAAGAACCACACACACACACATACAAGCATATGAATAAAAACAGACACACACTCACATTAGAAGAACACACACGTCCAAGCATATGAATACAGACAGACACACACAGGTTCTCACCTTCTTATACGAAGAGATTAACTCCTGTATGTCAAAAGGCTTCTTACAGGAGAAATAGTTCCTCTGTAGAGAGAGGGAGAGAGGAGGAATGTGAAAGAAAGAGATTAGTACTGTGTTCGTAGTACGCTGTCACAACACTAGTTGCAGAATTAGTTGCAAACTGCTGACAGCTACTACAGAGTTGTTGAAACAAACATCTCTGCCTGTTTCTGTGTAGCGTGGGAGAGTTGTGGATGCAAGTTAGCTAATGGACCCTAGCCAGTATTACATGCTGGGGTTGGAACACTTGTCGCTCCCAAATTCTGATGTTTCCAGGAAAGGAGACTGGCTTGGTCACAAAACCTTTCAAACTACAAATTATATGAAACCCCACCTAGGCACATATAATTTCAGCAATATCCTGTGACCACAGCTAGACACTTTCACATCATACACTTGCAACGCCTCACACAGTTTTGAACCAAGCTACTTACGCATTGGATCATCTCCTTCTTCAGCTCGTGAAAGATGTTTCCAATTGAGTCGATTGGAGATTTTAGGTCGTTTTGCGTTTCATTGTTGTTCACAGCTGTGGGTAGAACTGTGTCGAGGTAGAACTTGAGGATCCTGTCTATGGCGTGACAACCGAAAGGGCTCTGAAGAGGAAGTAGAGAGGTTTTTAACACACTGAAAGAATAAACCTTTTCAGTCTTAACCCAGCTACCAGAAAAGTGGAGCAACTGCATTGACAATGCTGGAACTATAATTGACTCAAATTAACCTTAACAGCCCTTCAGTGACCCTAAATACCCCAAACTCAAGATGGGCACACAGTGGATGTTCATCTAAAAAATACATTAATGTAATATCTGTAAACCTAGGACAGCTTTCATAATAGCTTCAAAATATTCAAGCATCAATGAGTGATGGTCTTCCCCTCAACCAGCTACAATGTTTCAGGTGGAAAACGTATTCTGATGTTGAAAAAAGTCACTGTAATTTAATGGAGACAGTTTGAACTCACCATGAAGTTGTGTAGAAGGCTTTCATCTAGCAGAGCCGTCTCCAGGGCATCATTGGCCTCCTGAGAACAACACAGAGAAAGTTTAGTCTCGGTGGTGTCGTGTCTGTTTTACATCAAATCAAGCATTTGTTGGCCACGTGTGCAGGACACAGTGGGCGTGCATGATGAAGTTAAGTATTCTGAAAGGTAATGAGAAGAACATTTTAGGTTTTAAACTATTCCACTATCTGTTAGCCCCAAGGTTTCCTGCTGAATTGTATAATGGGATATTTCATATGGGAGCAGATGACCTTTAAATGCTCCTGTCTGGATAAAACATTCCTGCAGATTTGAAAACATAATTAACTTTAAGATTCAGGGTCACTCCTGCTCTGATCATCTCTGATATAGAGTAGGGAATCATGAGCTTGCACAGTCCAGAACCTTGTTATTTGATCATTCTTTTAACCTTTACTGAAGTAGGGAACTCCTGTTTTTGACATGTAATCTTACTGAATTAGAGAGATGTGGAGTGCAGCCACAGTGTGGAGCATTAAATTTGGTTCTCTCCCCATTCATTTAACTGTCTTGCTCAAAGACAGAATGAATGATTTCTCACTTTATAGATTAAATTAAGCAACGTTTTGGTTACTGGTCAGTAAAGCTATCTGCCATGCTAGTATAGTATGGTATATACTGTCATCCTACCATTAGACTGTGTTCTTACACTAACACCTGTATTTTCCTTTCAGTATTGACTTTGCTGATATCTGCTTTTTTGAGGTCCCTAGTATTTATAAAGTACTTAAGTACTATGGTTTTTTCTATTATGGTATATGATATTATAGTACATTTTAGTGCAGTATTTTAAAGTGTTTTTTAGTATACTGAAGTATATTATAAAATCAAATAGTACAGTTCAGTAGAGAGAACTTACACTGTTGTAAAGTAATTTAGGTCAGTGTAAAGCATTATGTTATTTGTATTTTTTACACTTTTTTTACCAGGTAAGATAACTGAATTCATTCTCCTCTACAGCAACAACATGGGAATAATTAGGGCGAACCGCTTTGCTCCAGGACAGAACAACAACTACTGCTGGAATAATGCTGGGCTAAGAATAAATATAGTACATTATAGTACAGTAGTATAGTACATTATAGTAAAACGATATAGTATCGTATATTAAAATAGTATAGTATATTACAGTGAAGTTGTATAATACTGTAAAGTATTATAGTACATTATAAAGTAGTACATTACATTATAGTGATATAATATACCATAGAATATTATAGAAGTACGATAAAGTGAAGTTGTATAGTCTAGTATTATATTGTAGTGTGTAGTATTGTAGAGTGTATTATAGGACATCAGAGTAGTGAATGAGTATTTTATAGTATGGAGTACTTACATAGTAGTCTCGGATATTGGAGTAGGCAGTGCGAAGCTCCTTTAAACGGACAGGGAAGCCCTCGATGAAGGAGCAGCAGCGGTCAGAACACGTCACAGCTCTGCTCTGGGCATGCTCACATCGTAACATGGCAACCAGCGTCAGGAACAGGAGGACACAGTGGCGAGACATCCTGGATTCCACTACAACACACTCTAAAGTCTTCTACTGGAGTCTACTGCAGGTTCGAATCTTCTACTTCTGGTAGTGGCTTTGTCTTGTTAAAGAGTCTATTGTTTCTGGTTGTCTTCTGGTTATCTTCTGCTTGTCTTCAGCAGCAGACTGGAGAACCTGTGTACTTTCTGTTCTTGAGCCCAGATGATTTATACCTCACCCTGAGAAGCTTCTCACCTATTTTGCAAAGACGTGTGTTCAGTCATGGGGGAGGAGCAGAGGGAGTGAGTTCCTGGCAACACCAGGGTTAACTAATCATAACTCACTTTGGGGTTCATGATGCAACACGTTATGTCATGAAGGTCTATTACGTTGGGGAAACTTTTAAAACACACTTGTCCCTCCATCCACGTCTTCAAGATAGTGTAAGGGAACAGAGAGAATCGATTCCTGGTATAGATTAAACAGATTGATCTAAATATACATCAAACATGATTCAGATAAACCCAGTGAGTCTTATTTCTGCTTTCTATATTTTTCCCTGTTTTTCCAAATCGTGATTTCACAATGTCATTCTGCAGGTCCAGCACTTAATGGTTGTATCTTCATATCAGCCAATATTCATTAATCCTACAATAATTATATTCAGGCAATCTTGTCTCCTTAAAGCACTTGTAAAATTGTTTAACTTTTTATTAAATACATACTGTCACTTAATTGCAAACATTTTATTGATAATGACCTAGTCTGATATTTCTCACTGTTTCTCATTGAAGTCATGAACATTTATTTTTTTAATAAATACTGTAATTTATTATAATCGCCTTTACAGTTTGGTAGGGACAGTGGAAGTATAGTATATTTCAGGTGCACCTTCAATTTGAATGCTTGCACTGATTCAAACAGACAAGGGTTGTTTGAGAGTTGATTAATGCTAGGGCAAAACCGAGAATGTGCAAGAGTTGGGGTCCCCAGGACTGAGTATAAGAAATGTTACTTTACTTGAAGGGATTAAAAAATTACACTGTTCCCCAAATAGGGTTTAAAAAGGAGACAATGAACAATATGACTCATCAAATACCCATAGTTGATTTGTGGCTTGTTTCAGGTAAACCTCTGGGTTTGACTATGAAAAGAATACATATGATGAGCTAGCTGTCTGTGGTCTCTGGGTAACTGTCTGGGACAAGGGACTCTATGTATATGAAAGAGATATGAGAAAGAGACATGAGACAAAGCGAGAATATAGAGATGAGAGAGTGCTGTAGGAGAAAGATGACGGATGAGATATACAATATATTTTAAATGTGTTGTATATACTTTAACTAAACTAATAAAAAACAAAGTAGATCATTTTCACAATATTTAAATATTATTTTTCCTCTTGGACTTGTCTATATCTTTCCTTCTCTCCATGTTCTCTATTCAAGATTTACTGAGAGCCGGTTGTGTTCTGACTGTGTTCTTTGCACCCCAAACTCCCATCTGTCT
>JACXGI010004932.1:36458-50613 GCA_016801175.1 Esox masquinongy
AGGTAAGTAGGAGCAAGTCCATGTATTGATTTATAGGTTAACAATAAAACCTTAAAATCAGCCCTAACCCTAACAGGCAGCCAGTGTAAAGAGGCTAGTACTGGAGTAATGTGTTCACATTTTTTTGTTCTAGTTAGGATTCTAGCAGCCGTGTGCAGCACTAATTGAAGTTTATTTATTGATTTATCAGGGTAACTGGAAAGAAGAGCATTACAGTAATCTAATCTAGAAGAAACAAAAGCATGGATTAGTTTTTCTGCATCAGTTTTTGATAGAATGTTTCTGATTTTTGCAATGTTTCGAAGATGAAAGTAAGCAACTCTTGAGATATATTTTATATGTTCATCAAAGGAGAGGTCAGGGTCAAGGGTAATGCCGAGGTTTCTTACAGTTTTTTGGGATACGACCATGCAGCTGTCGAGGTTCACAGTGAGATCTGCCAACAAAGCTCTTTGTTTCTTGGGTCCTAAAACGAAGGAAGTTAGAGTTAGTTTTGCAAGGTTTTCCAATAGACTTGCGCTCATTGCGGTAATGCCAGTTAGAAATTGCTCAAACGCTAGTTGGCAACTTCCTTCAAGCTGATAGAGATAACATAGTTTAAATAAGATTATCTGAATCTGGGACAATAGAGTGTTTCTGTGATAAAATCCCAAACTATAGATGAAGTTTAAAAACTCTGTGAATAGACCTATTTACAAGCACACAACACTTTGGAGTGATACACAGGACTCAAAGAGCCCTGTAGATAAAATTGATGTTGGGATCTTTACAGAGACTGATAACCGCAATGAGACACCGTGGTTTTAGGTTTAACTGGTATATTATTATTCTGGCTCTATATAATATACAACTCCGTGTCCAAAAAAGTTGGGATGCTGCGTAAAATGCAAATAAATACAAAATGCAATGTGTGCAAATAATTTATTCCTATATTTAATTGAAAAGATTAGAAAGACAACATATCAAATGTTGAAACTGTGAAATGTTATTGTTTTTGGAAAAATACATGTCCATTTTTAATTTGATGCCAGCAACATGTTTAAAAAAAGTTGTGACAGGGGCATGTTTACCACTGTGTTGCATCACCTCTTCTTTTAACAATACTCTGCAAGCGTTTGGGAACTGAGGAGACCAGTTGCTGTAGTTCTGAAAGTTAAATTTTTCCCATTCTTGCTTGATATAGGATTTCAGCTGCTCAACAGTTCAGGGTCTCCTTTGTAATATTTTTCATTTCATAATACACCAAATGTTTTCAATGGGTGGGAGGTCTGTACTCCAGGCAGGCCAGTTTAGCACCCAGACTCTTACTACAGAGCCATGCTGTTGTAATACGTGCAAAATGTGGTTTGGCATTGTCTTATATATGGTTTCTTCTTTGCATGGCTGAGTTTTAACATGCATTTGTGCATGTAGTGACATACTGTGTTCACAGACAATGGTGAACTGTGTTCACAGACAAAGTATTCCTGAGCCCATGCAGTGATGTCCACTACAGAATCGTGTCTGTTTTTAATGCAGTGCCATCTGAGGGCCCGAAAATCACGGCTATCCAATATTGGTTGTTGGCTTTGTCCCTTGCATACAGCGATTTCTCTGGATTCTCTGAATCCTTTAATGATATTATGTACCATAGATGATGAGATCCCCAAACTCTTTGCAGAGAAACGCTAAGAAACGTTATTCTTAAATTGTTGCATGATTTGTCTGCACAGTCTTTCACAGAGTGGTGAACCCCTCCCCATCTTTTACTCATTCTGTCTGGGATGTTCTTTTCATAACCAATCATGTTACTGACTTGTTGCCAATTGACCTCATTAGTTTTGAGATATTCCACCAGGTTTTTTTAGCAGTACACAACTTTTCCAGTCTTTTGTTGCCCCTGTCCTAGCTTTATTGAAACGTGTTGCTGGCATCAAATTCAAAATGCGCATGTCTCAGGTTCAACATCTGATATGTTGTCTTTGTACTATTTTCTATTGAATATAGGGTTTAAATTATTTTCACACCATTGCATTCTGTTTTTCTTTACATTTTACACCGCGTCCCAACTTTTTTGGAAACAGGGATGTATTATTCTGGCTATATAATATATTATTATTATGGCTTCATCAATATTTCTATATAATATATTATTATTATGGCTTTATCTAGACATATTTTCTGATATTTTACTTATCCTCACTGGCTTGCTAGCTTCATAAGCAATACTCAAATAGCATGTCGATATTGTGGATGCTCTTTTGCACAAGCTCCAATTCATGTTGAATGTGATGGTACCCGCTAGGACCGCTGGCTAGATCCGCTGGCTAGGTCCGCTGGCTAGGTCCGCGCTGGGTCCACCTGATAAGGAATTGCCAATACTTTGTACCTTGTCACATGTGTGGTATGAGTGTGCAGTCGGATGTTTTTCAGCATGACAGAAGGATGTTTCTAACCCAAAGAGCCTACTGAACTACTGCTACTGCTAACTACCGCTAACTACTACTAACCAGCACTAACTACTAATGTTTACTAAAAACTGCTAAAAATCACTAATGAAGGAACTGGAAAATTTTGATTCTATGTTTATTTACCATCCATTAAATGTTTATTTATTATTTAGTATATCCAGTCTGAAGTATCAACTAGGTACTATATGTATTTATATATATATATATATATATATATATATATATATATATAAAACGTATATGTATAACGTATATGTACAATATGATTTGAACACTATTTATTTATTAACTGTTCTTTTAACATACGTCTCTGTTTCAGAGCAAATGCATTAGTTCTTTAGGCTTATTAGATTTAAACAGACAGTCATTCTGTGTTATCACAGAGAAATAGTTTCAGAAACTGTCTTTTTGCCGGACCGCGTAAGCGGAGCTGGCTAAGTATGGAGTTAAATATCTGCCAAAAGGTTAAGCGTACGTATTGTTGGGATCGTAAGAAAATACATTAGTAAATTGGTATGATCGTAAAAAAGGTCAGACGTAAAACATAAAACGTAACCGTGAAATTAGATCTGTGAACGTACAAACACCCTTTTACAACGTTTGGGGGGGATCGAAGACCCATAAAGCAACTCTGCTTGAGTATTTGGGACCACAACATGTGTGTAGGCCTACACAATAATAACATTTCTATAAGTTTACATGACTTTTATTACACATGAAACTTATGCACAAACAAAGAGCAATTATGCACATGAAAATCAGCATTCACTATGCATGCATAAAGAAAGAGACTTTTAAATTGAAATCTTGCAGGATACCTATTTCCAGTTTCCCTGATTTCCCGTTGTTCACACTGCCTCTGCTTGTTATATTAGCACTCATCCCGGAAAGTTTCAGTTACGTTTTTTGGGCGGATGAGATGACACTGCCAAAACTCCAGAACGTGATGCTGCATTTTAGAATTGTAAAGCTAGATTTGTACAAGCAAAAAATATTAGTCTGTCATCGTTACGGGGTGTTTGTATGTTCACAGATCTAATTTCACGCTTACGTTTCATGTTTTGCGTATGACTTTTTTACAATCATACCAATTTACGTATGGCTTTTCTTACAATCCCAACAATACCTACACTTAACCTTTTGGCAGATATCTAACTCCATAGCTAATAGCGAATGTTTCTTACTGAGTGAGTGACTGACTGACTGATCCCTTTTTAAATAGCGTAGTGGTTAGAGAAGCAGTCTTGTGAACAATGGGTCCTGTGTTCGTATCTCTGCGCAGGCGAAGCGAAGTACGCATTATGAATTATTCCGTATAGACGAAAACTTCGCTGGCTGAAACTGTATACGGTTATATTGCGACTGTTTCTGGCATGGAACAGTTCATCTTCAGTCTCGCTAGCAATTGCTCAATTCTTATGATTATTCCTAGGTAGTTAGTAGATACTAGTAAGCCTATTACTGGCTAATAAGCTGTTAAAACGGCCAGTGGCAAAAGCAATACAATTCACATACGCTATATGTGGTGGAGGTAAACTTAATAAGAAACGTTTGTCAGTTTAACACAATCCTCAATGGAGTCTATCGACTGGCTGAAACGTGTAATGCCGTGGCGTATTGGTTAAAGACAGTGCCTCTCATGTGGAAGACCTAAGTTCGAATCTATTGAGAGCAACGACATTTATTAATTATTTCTGGTAGATTCCACGATTCTCTCGTCTTTTCACTTGATGAAAAAGTTAGTTATCGTCACCTTTATTCATAGTTATTGTATAAATGTCATTCACGAATGAAAGAAGAAAGTACGTTGTTTTGCCATGAAAGAAAAAAATACGTTCTTATGCAATGAAATGAAATAGCTTTGGCAGACTCGCTAGCAATTGCTCAATTCTTATGACTATTCCAGTAAGTTAGTAGATACTGTTAAGGCTTATTACTGGCTATTAAGCTGTTAAAATGGCCAGTGGCAAACGCAATACATAGCCACTATTTGTGGTGGAGGTAAACTTATTAAGAAACGTTAGTCAGTTTAACTGTAACAATGTCATTCACGAATGGCCAATTAACTATTAAAACAACCAGTGGCAAAAGAGGATTTGTTCATGATAGAGACAAGAAGCTATACTGACACCTGGTAGATGTACAGCTCCATGGTGTGATGGTTAACGGCACAGCCTTTCACGTGGGCGACCCGGGTTCAAATCTCGGGGTGGCAACACTTTCTATTGCGGGCCAGCTGAACTAGGCTTGCCTGGTTTCTTGTTCCTCAATCTCTCTGCATGCCTATTTGCTCTTGCAAGCTCAAATCATGGGAGTACTGCCATCTTTGATACTTGTAATGCAAGGGTATACTCTTGTTAATTACTAAATTCAGCTGTTACATTAATTTGTTGACTCCTTGGAATCATCTATAAAATGGGTCAAAATCCATTTCCATTACTAACAAGTGCTAACTATTGCTAACCATCACCAACTGCTACTAACCAGTGCTACCAGCCACTAGCTGCACTGCTAGCCTCATTTAATTTTAGCTTAGTTGATTGAAAATGTGTGGATCAGTGGCAAGAACTCATAATTAAATCTATTTTTATTTCATGTTGTGACATAATAAAATGTGGAAATGTGTATTTTCATATATAATACATAATCTTAAATTGATAATATGTGCATGCATACATAGTGTTATTTTTTGCAGTATTTTATATTGTATTTAATATTCAGATCAGGGCTAAAATGCTAACCAGCACCCCAAGTTCCTTTACTGCAATGTTCGTTGTCAAAATTCAACAAATAAATAATTTAGTAAAATATTGAAATAAAGAAATACTATAATATGATTACTAACTTTATTATTTGGCCTGTATTTTTGAACAAAAAAACAGATTAACAAGAGTACAATTAGTAAACCAAATCTCCAACTAATCAGCTAAGTTCATATACAGAAAATGCTTACACTTTATTTTGAGAGTCCCAGTTTCCATATGTAGATGTTATATAGATAGTAATACTACCAACAAATGATCTGCTGATAAGCAACTGCTTGCTAACGTTAGGGCTAACATTAGGGTTAACATTAGGGCTAACATTAGGGCTAACATTAGGGCTAACCTTAGGTTTAGAGAAAAGTTCTAGACACCCAATGGGTTTTAGATATGCACAGGCACAGGGGCTATATATTGTTTAAACTTGTTGCTCTTTAAGAGATCCAGACAAACAAATAAATCAAAACACAAAAGACAAAATACAAACAATTTGTATAGAATACCCTAAATGAAAGAAAAAATAAAAACAAGGGAAGGGGGGGGGTTAAAAACAATAAATAGGGGTTATGCTGTTTGAATAGTGTTAAGATAACAACTGGGTAGGCAGGCACAAAGAGGGATTTAGACTGATGTGCCAATGTGGCTAAAATCAGAGAATTGGACCAGAACCAGGAATAGAAATCCAACAATACTGGGGCAAGGATCAAATCACTTTAGTGTGATGGGGAACCCTATGACCCCTATGTAAAGTAGGGGCGGGGTCAATGGGGGAGGTTTTCATAGTTGTCAGTTCAGTAAATTAGCCAATTAGATTAGTTTGACCATCACCGGAGAGAGACACTATACGGTATGCAAAGGCCTTCAAGAGGATTTCTACAGGCGCATGATGTCCCAACAATCTTAAATCATTAAATCAGAAAAAAAGAGAGAAAACTTTAAATAAAAAATAGAGAAAACTTTAAAACTTTAAATAAGACCGAATATATAAGTGCTATATATTCAGTATGGAAACAATTCCATACCAAAGTGCTAAGTTGATTAGCCTCCTAGATGTAGCTTAGGGCTACTCAGTTCAAAAAAAAATCCATGCAGACAAAAAAAATATTCTTTACATAAGAAAAGGAAACACACATAGTTAACATGCATTTATTGGGTACACTCCCGCAACTATAAAATCCCGCCTGTGTTCAGGTTCTCCTAGACCCTCAGGGTGAGCTCCTCTGCCCTCACTCAACCGTAGCCTCAATATAAGGTAAGGTAACGATTCTTTAATACCTCTCATTTAGTCCCATAGGTTCAATGGTATTTAAAACTCTAATCCAGCGTCTTTCTGCTGTCTGTCTCTGTGTTTTAAGCTATATGTGATTGCTTTCCAGGCCAAAGATGGTAACGTTATCTATGATGTGATACTGGAAATGGGCATACAATACTGTGGCTCTGTCCCTCTTCCCTATATGGTATAGGTGCTGTTTTAATCTAATACCTAATGCATTCTTAGTTTCCCCAATGTATAGCTTGGAGCATTGTTTACACCTGATCCCATAGACTACATTGACCACCATCAATTCCATCCTTTGCCATATGGGGGCTCTCAAACCTAAAAAGATGTTCTCAAGGTAACTCAATTTTAGGAGATATTTTTGATTATTCACAAATTTCTGTTTATTGGTTTGGGTAAGAGTAGAGTGGACCAAAATGTCCTTCAAATTTTTGTTTCTCCTATAAGCTGAGATCACCCTGAAGTTGTCCAGAGCCCCAATTTCTTGCTGGACCTGTCGAAAATGAGATTTAAGACTAGAGGTAAGCCCGACCATACCAGGAGAGAAAGTAGACACAAAAGGTATCATTGTGAGATTATCTGTAACTTTAACATACTGTGTTCCATTTTGAAAAATCTGTTTAACCTCTATTTTTATGCCTCTCATGAACCGTCTGGGGTAGCCCCTAGGTCTCAGAGCTGAAAAGAGAATTTGAGTGGCTCTCTCTACATCCTCAGAAAAGGTACAAATTCTATGGAAGCGTATGAGTTGTGACTTTATTAACCCCCTGTATGTGTGCTTTGGGTGGAAGCTAGATTTATGCAAAAGAGCATGTCTATCCGTCTCTTTAAAGAAGATTCTAGTGGCCAATGACTTGATTTCTCCCACCCCTGGTATAAAAAATACTTGTGTATACAAAAACTCTACTTTCTCCCTTTGCATATTGTACGTGAAGGTAATAGCTGGAATATGTGTATTTAAAACCTCCAGAAATCCCTCAAATTCTGAGATAGACCCTTCCCAAATACCAAAGGTGTCATCTAAGTATCTATAATACAGTGATGGTAAGGATTTACATTTTAAGAATGCTGTTTCCTCCCCAAGAGCACATATATAGTTTGGCATAGGCGGGGGCAAATTTTTTCCCCATGGCTGTTCCATGGATCTGGAGATAATGTTTATTATTAAATTCAAAATCATTCCTGGTCAGACTCAACTCTAGTAAATCCAGAATGGCCCTATCTGGCCGTTTGGGGTCAGGAGAGTGATTGAAAGCCCTAGAAACTGCCTGTAGGCCCAACGCTGTCTCAATATTTGTGTACAAAGAATTAATATCGACCGAGAATAAGAAAGCATCTATTGGTAAGATCAGACTCTTTAATTTATTCACAAAGTCATATGTGTCTTTGATATAACTGGCATGTTTTTGTGAAAGAGGAAGTCAATATACTCCGCCACCCGACAGGATTCAGAGCCGCAGTCACTGACAATGGGATGGCCACATGGGACCTGGAAGGGAACCGACCACTTCTCTGGATCCATTTGGATTTTGGGGAGCAAATAAAACTGTCTGGCTCTGGGTCCAGCTGGGCACAACATGTAAGACATTTGTTTGTCTGAAATTAATTTGGTGTCATGTAAGTGTAACACTAATTCCCGAATCAAACCCTGCGTCTCTAATTGGATAGAGTGGGATAACAGGGGGCATATAGTGCTTGGTATTGTCCAATTGTTTATTAGCCTCTAAAATATACTGTACTTTGTCCATAATCACAATCTGAGAGCCCTTGTCAGCTGTCTTAATTACAATACTAGGATTATTGCCCAAATTCCTAACAGCATTAAATTGCTCCTTAGTAAGATTATGCTTTACCGCTGGTCTGGGCCTGAAGCTGCTAAGAATATCTAGGTCCCTCTGTATAAGAGCCTGTGTGGGGCCTGAAACAGACCCCAGTCTAGGCTCCCACACAGAGGGATCCGTAAAGGGCACATGAGGGAAGTCTGTCACATATTTGAAATGGTCTAAAAGTTTCAGCCTGTAAACATGTACATCTCTACAAATCTCCATATGGTCCCTCTGTAGCGGGGCAGGAATAAAAGTAAGACCCCTCTCCAAACCTCCCTCTCTATATCAGAAAGCCTGGAAGATTGGGAAAGGTTAGTAATATTACATGCGGGAGTTGTCCTCTGACATTGTTCTCCCCTCACATGTTTAACTGATCCAGCCAGTTTCAGGATCTGAGATGCTGTTCGGGCTGTCCAGTGGACCGGGTCCCAGGGTTCTACCTGGAAACGGAGTTTACTCAGTTCAGCTAAGTAGTTACATTTATCTAAGATGTATTTATTTAGGCCTCGTAGGCAAGCCTGCTGAGGCCCTTCTAGTCTATCCGAGAAGTTAATAATCGGAACATAGAACACAGCACTAGGGAATTTATTCTCACAGGTTTTAAATTGCCCCTGTAGTGGTTTGCAGGCAGTGTTTGTTGTTTGAGGGTAGAGACCATTGTTAAGGCCTGCAGCTAATACCACCTTCTCTGTTAAAGGATTGGGTTTGGAGTTTTTTGACCACTTCATCTAAATGGCGAAAGGTGGCCCCTGGAAAGCTATCTACCTGTAACTGAGCATCTGTAAAGGCAAGTATACGAGCCAAATTAGAGTCACCAAAAACGACCACAGGTTTAATTTTGTCAAGGTTCCAATCTCGAATCTTTTGACGTGTATTTGGGTGTCTAACAGGTTCCCGGCGTGTGGTGGTAGGTTCGGTTGGCAGGTTTGTTAAAATGTTTGAGGGGGACTCACTCGAGTAGGAGATTTCCACTGAAGTGTGACCCATCATCACTTTGCGTCCACCTGTTTTAACCATTGCCCTTGCCGAAGACTGTTGTACCACTGCATGGGACCTCTGTTGCTCTGGAGGGGACATAGAAGAAATGGTGTTACTGCAAGGAAGTGCCACATTAGAGTAAGTGGGAAATTGTCTTCTATGGGGCTGAATTCCTCCATTACCCAGTGTTACTCCCTCAACCACAATGCTAAAATCGTTCACCTGTACTGTTGCCTGGCGTTCCTCTCTAAGAGAGGAGGAACACTTATTGTCAGGGCTAGAGACCTTACTGTTCTCCCCTGATGATGGATCTTCATGTAGTGTAAAAGAGATGTCCCCAAAAGGGCAGGGCTCGATCACCACACTAACTTCTACTGTACGAGGGATAGGGGACTTATGAAGGTTAGGAACCAGTGTAACTGATGCTAACTTCTTATCTAATGACTTTACAGGAGTCAATGGAACCTGGGGAGTGGTGGGCTGTTTAGGAGTCAATGGAACCTGGGGAGTGGTGGGCTGTTTAGGAGTGCGTGGAGGCAACCCGAGGAGGCAAACCAACAGTTACGTACTGGGAATGAATAACCCTATTGTCTCCTAATGGGATAGGAAAAGAGATGGGGCCAAAAGAAAAGGGGAGGGGGGATTCCACACATAAACTCAAATAACAAATGAAGATCATTTTAAAAAAGGAACCTTATTGGACTGAGATCAGGGCTGATCTATTCACTCACTTGAACAGGTGAACTCAAGACCTGGCTCTAGACTGCCATCCAGTGCAGGTTGATGGTAGTAACACTTCAGTTAAAGGCTGATGGGCCAACCCCAATAAAAATGGTGGAACTTGACTTTGTGGTTATTTAAAAATAATTCCAAATATGTTCCAATGGCAGGACAAAATGTTGTTGCAAGGTCCAATAAAAGGTAAGTCTTAATATGAAGGGCAAAAAAGCCTGATTTACCCAATGAGTTACAGGTTGATCAGTTTCAAATATAACTCAGTGTGCACACTTGATTTAAAAAGAATACCCACCCCAGGGTCCTTCCGTCCATACTCACATAAGTGATTTTGATGTTGGGTGGCCAACCCTTTGAGGCAGAGGAAAATAGGTGGCATCCCTTGAGAAGTGTTGTCCATGTGCTGTTGCACTAAATGTTTGTAGATTAAAAAATTCCATGTTTAAAAGAAACTGAGTCCCCTTTTTTGGGAAAAGTCCAATAAGATCCTTAAAAACATGTACAAAAGAATTAGAAAAAGTGCTTCCTGACATTTCGGTGACTAGCCTTCATCAGAGCCTTCATTAGGGTTAACATTAGGACTAACATTAGGGTTAGGGCTAACATTAGGGTTAACATTAGGGGTTAGGGCTACCATTAGGGTTAACATTAGGGCTAACATTAGGGTTAGGGCTACCATTAGGGCTAACATTATGGTTAGGGCTAACATTAGGGTTACCATTAGGGTTAGGGCTAACATTGGGGCTAACATTAGGGTTAGGGCTACCATTAGGGTTAACATTAGGGCTAACATTAGGGTTAGGGCTACCATTAGGGTTAGGGCTACCATTAGGGTTAACATTAGGGTTAGGGCTACCATTAGGGTTAGGGCTAACATTAGGGTTATTGAATTGAACTGGTCTCAACATATTTATAGGTCCCTTTTAGGACTATACCCCATCTGCTCAACAGGAAGAGTCCTGGTGGTTCCAAACTTCTTCCATTTCACAATAATGGAGACGACAGTGCTCCTGGAAACTTTCAGTGCTTTAGCAACCTTTTTCATAAACTTCGCCAGAAATAAGTATGCCTTGACACTATTCTCAGACATCTACAGAGTTCTTTGGACTTCATGTCTTGGTTTTTGCTCTGACACACACTGCAAAATGTGGGACCTTATATAGACATGAGTGTGCCTTAGAAACATGTTTTTGCTCTGTCATTATGGGGTATTGTGTATGGATCGATGGCCAAAATAAAGGTAAACAATTATAAATTAAGTCTATAATTCAACAAAATGTGGAGAAATTGAAGGGGTTTAAATACTTTCCAAAGGCACCTTCGCCAGGAACTAGGGCCTGACTGCCTTGGCATCACACTTCAGAGAGCACTGGAAATCTTTAGCTGGTTGGTTCTCACCAACACCACATCTTCTCCTGGTACCAGTTTGAATGACTGCTGTTGGCCCTTTTCCTTCACTACTACAATCCGTTTGATTGAAGAAAGAGTCCATTTCAGAATCTATCTTTGCTTCTCCAGTCTTCGTGGAAGCATTATTTAACAATGTGTTTAGGTTGGTTGAGTTAATGTGTAGCAGGTGAGTCCTTAGAATGTAAATAAAGATGCATTGTTGCTTCTAGTTGACAGCCTGAATCAGTGGCGTCGTTAGGCCTGGGTGTCCAGGGCTATAGCCCCGGTTATTTTATGAATAGCCCCGGATCTCAAATTGACCAAAAATTATAATAATAAAAAAAATCCCCTGATCTATTCATCTATAAATCCGATCGCGCATTATGACAATGTAGACGTGTAGGCTGCTAGCGTGTACATCGAAATGTTCCTCATGTACATTCAAAACCCTGTACTTTCTGTCCCGGGGGGGGAGGGGGCTAAGCCCCGAATGTATTGTGATCCTAGCGACACCTACTGCCTGAACGTCTGATTTTGCTTCTTTTCTCATCAAAATCACTCTGCAAAAAGTTCATCTTTTGAAGGCACCTATTGGTCTCCTCTCTAATCCTCTGGGTGTTGTTGGCAATGAGGGGGAGCAGGTGGAGGTAGCTGCTGATTTCTCTGAGATATTGAGGGTAACCTCTTCCCTCTTTAAACAGAGCCTGGACTGGATCTCTGGTCCCAATCTGAACCTTCACCTGTCAATCAGACAATCAACCTATTATCTATGGATCTTTCTATCTGTCTGTCTATATATACTTTATATACTGTCATTATCAAATTGTTTCTAATTTCACTGTTAATTAAGTATTGCAAAACATAAAATGAGAATATAAGCAGGGAGCAACAGTTTTGACGCATGGTCTGCTTTAATCAGACCACGCGTCGATACTGTTGCTCCCTGCTTACAGGCAGAGGCTAAAACAAGAGAAGCCAGTGACGAGGTCCGTTCAACGATGGACGGACGAATCGGACGCCGACTTGCGTGACTGTTTCCTCACCACAGACTGGGAAATGTTCCGAGAGGCGTCTGGAGGCAACATCAACGAATACACAGAGTCCGTGACCGGTTTTATTAGCAAATGTATCGACGACGTTAAACAGTGCTATTCGTGCCATGCTAAAGGCACGGACTGCAGCATTCAGCTCCGGCAGTAAGGACAATTATAAGAAATCCCGGTATGATCTCAGGAAAGCAATAAAAACTGCAAAAAGCCAATACAGAGTCAAAGTAGAATCTCTCTACCAGGGCTCCAATACCAGGAACATGTGGAGTGGTCTGAGAACCATCACTGACTATAAAGGCCATACAGGTAGTGTGGGGGAAGTGTCAGCTTCTCTCCCAGAGGAACTGAACTCTTTCTATGCTCACTTTGAGAACATCATCCCTGGCATGGACACTCAAATGGACCAGGACGGCTGCCCTTTACAAATGACCAGGTCAGACGTCTGTAAAGCCCTAAAAAAGATTAACACCCGCAAGGCTCCTGGACCAGACAACATCTCAGGCCATGTTCTTAAGGTCTGTGCTGACCAACTGGCTGATGTCTTTACTGATATCTTCAACCTATCGCTACGTCAGTCAGTGGTCCCCACCTGCTTCAAAAAATCCATCATTGTTCCTGTGCCAAAAAAGCAAAAAGTCCTCTGCATGAATGACTACCGCCCTGTAGCACTCACACCAATCATCATGAAGTGCTTTGAGCGGCTAGTTAAAACTCACATCACAGACTCCATGCCTGTAACACTTGACCCGCTGCAGTTTGCCTACAGACAAAACAGATCTACAGAGGATGCCATTGCTCTGACCCTCCACTCTGCACTCTCTCATCTGGACAAGAGGAACACATATGTGAGAATGCTGTTCATTGACTATAGTTCAGCATTCAACACCATTGTGCCCCACAAGCTGGTGGTTAAGCTCAGGGATCTGGGTCTCGACCCCTCTATGTGCAGATGGATCCTGAACTTCCTGACGGGCAGACCCCAGGTGGTGCGGATGGGCAACACCACCTCCTCCTCACTGACTCTCAGTAGTGGCTCCCCCCAGGGCTGTGTGCTGAGCCCGCTCCTGTACTCCCTCTTCACCCACGACTGCCTGGCAACCCACGTCTCCAACACCATCGTTAAGTTTGCTGACGACACCACCATCATAGGCCTGATCTCTGACAACGACGAGTCTATCAACTCCGTGATAGAACCAACGTTTTTTATAATTAGTACGTCTTATTCAGCAACAACTCCTTCCTTTTTTAAACTGTTGAGATATTCTAACATCAGATACAGCCACCTAGTGGACTTGTAATACTCCGCATGGCATGGTACCACGACCCTTGAATGGATTCTTTTTGGCAGATCATAATGAGAATCAGGAAGAGTTTTATTGCCAAGTAAGTTTCACAACAAACAAGGAATTTGTTCTGGTCCGTTGGTGCAACAATTTATACAAAAGGAATAAGGGAAATAAAGCCAGATAAGAACAGTGGACTGAGCATAAAAACAGCAGACTGAGCATTAATTAATTACTAAAAAATATGTAAGGTGCAAGATTTGTCCAGTTGAGGGTTGTGTGTGTATGTGGGGAGGGGTTATAGATTTGTCCAGTTGAGGGTTGTGTGTGTATGTGGGGAGGGGTTATAGATTTGTCTAGTTGAGGGTTGTGTGTGTATGTGGGGAGGGGTTATAGATTTGTCC
>JACXGI010004933.1:0-50317 GCA_016801175.1 Esox masquinongy
CCCCCCCCCCCTCAGAGTATTCCCGTCCCAGGTGGACACCTGACGAGGAGTTGCATCCTCCAGCATTGACGCCCACAGAAGCTGAGGGGGCAAAGTTCACAAGTTAATCCTCCTGAATACTATCACTCATAACTTATTGTCTCTGTTACAGTTTTAGAATTTACAGCTGAAAATGGGAAAAAGATCTCATCTCACATGAGGATGAGGAAAAATAACTTCCACTGCTGTTCTGGGTTAAAATGTTCTTTTCCATCCCCAGGCCTCCAACATTGGACATTGTCCTGTGGGTACTTGTTGATCCACTTCCGCCCTCTGGTAATTACAAAAATACATGGAAAATGTATTCTTCCTTTAATGTTTTAGAGCAGTCAAATGATTTTTAACAAAAACATGGTTTGCAATAATCTAATTATTACCAAATCTGCATTACCAAAACTATCATCAAATGTCAAAAGTTTGAAACAAAATTTTCTTCTGAATTAAACAGTACACAAAACGTACTTGGAGGTAAAGATAGCAATCTACTTGCTGAAGTTGTAGTTTCTGTCTCAACTAGTGATAGAGAGAAAAATATTATTCACAAATGTGTACAGAATTTCGATTAGGATTTTGTATGTAATTATAAACAATAGTGACACAATTGGCAATGTTACAATATTCAATCCTTTGTCATAAAATGTTATAATCCAATACTGTATGTAGACAAAACATCATAGCAGTAATATCCCAGCAGCTCCCAGCAATATTAAATGGGCTCAGGAGTCACCCAAAAGTCAGCCAGAACGACATGCTTGGAGAAGAACACTCCTGCTATCAACGTTAATCTATGTTAATCAACTACAGAGTTGACAGTGAGCAAGGAATCTCCCATCGGCCTTCCCTCCTCCACCCAGACACTGCTGTATGTGATAAGGTCCAGCTTTAAGGGACTCCTGACAATGGCCCGTGTGGTTAGACTCCCTGCTTTCATACTGTCTTTCTAACTCACACGGTTACAGTTTTACAAATGATTTTCTCACGTGACCCTCTTACTCTAATCAAACACAGCATTTGTGGCCCCTTTCAATGCAATACACAAATGCCTTGAACCAACACATTTTTTTAGGGTGTGACAAGCACTGGGAAAGGGAAAGTCTGGGAAAGTCAATCATCAATCAAGTTACATTATGTACCTCAGTCAAAAATAAATATAAATGCCACTGAGATAAAGCAGTTCTGTACAGAACTGTGGAACAAAATTCATACAGATGTGAGAAGCTGATCTGAACTACAGGACATATTGTCATTGGCATAATGAATGTAAAGGGACAATCATGCTTTCACTTGCATTGCATTGGTGTTGCATAACCTGAAATACTGTATTAGTGAAATATTCACTTAGGTTCACTGCATTCAATATAAGGTTTTGGTTTAAGATCAGAAAGATTTGCAAAAATATATAGAGTTTTGTATGTCATGAATTAATATACAACTGTAAGAAGGTAATTCTCACCGCTCCCCCAAGAGCTTTCCCCAAAGTGGTTTCTCTGTGTTGTTGTTAAATCATCCATCCCATGTTGTCTGTTGAGGTGAGACCACATCAAGGGAAATAAACGTTCAATGTCAACAGTGTATTTATCAAATTTTCATAGCTTTTAGTCGTGGTCAAGTAATTTGTTTTGATACCATGGTTAGTGTAATGCTGTTTTGGTGCAAATAATTGCAACTTTAATTGAAAGAATTTTCAATTAAATTTAGCATACAACTCAAAGATATGTCTGAGCAAGTACAAATTATTTCATATTTTTAGTCCCTGAGGAGCAGAAAATTCAATACACCAGTCAATCCTTTCATGAAAGCAATTATAGCTTGGGTTTATTTCAATGCAAATGTATACTAAATTTATTTCAAATAATAAGAAAATGCAAATTAAACACAGACTCATAACAAGACTTTCAGTTACCTGTTAATATAACTATTATAGTCTAACTGACACTTTTCCAGTAGATACTGAACATTTTATTATGATTTAATCATTAAGTAGGCCTCTGACACCTGGGTTTGGTTCTAGCAGCAGGTCATGATCTTTAGTCCGTCAGACCAAAATACCCAAACCTCCCAAATCTTCTGCTCATGTGTTTATTCTCTTGTGAAACAAAAACAAAGTAAGATTTGGCAAAGTAAAAAAAAAATATTGATTGTTACATTTTATTCATTTATTGTCCTGATGATTGGTTAGTATATACGTTTTGAGGAAGTTGCCTCAAATCCACACATGTTTTTGTTTTATTGACTTGCTCCTCCAAGTCAATATATTTTAGGAACACCTTTAGAAGCGATGAGTCAAAAGTCTCTAAGAGTTTCTGACACCTGTGGTATTTGCCCATTATCCCTGTGTTGCACATAGTATCCATGTTTTTTGCATATTTTTATTTTGTATGTATAAACAGTAGATATATTGTTCACTTTTGTTTAGGTCATTATTGTGAGTCACTCAAATGTAAATAACTTAGTAATAGAGCACATTTCCCCATGTTTCCTTGTGCATAGAGAATATGCACAATACACTGTACATGCACAAAAGCTTCAGAAAGCTCCAGATCTTTTGGATCAGAAAAAGATTATATACATAGCAAATTGAATTGGTTGAAAGAGAAACTGTGTAATCATAGTGTGTTAGTAAATATTTATTTTAAGTGCATGAAATAAGTAAATTGAAAATCATCCATTAAGCTATGCTGAATCTCCTTTGCTATTCACAAAGGAGATTGTGTTCACGTGAGCAAGTAGCTAGGTTTGAATAGGCCTGAGGTCACATAAATCTTTGGTCTGCTTTGAAGAAACCATAGTAACAATAGAACAAAAACCTTGGCTTTAAAGAGTTCTGAAGACACAAAGGACCATTCTTTCTTAATGTAGGTTGTCTATAACACACCCACATCTATAGAATGTAGAGATTTCTGATCGCTTTATCGGTTCAAAAACCTGATAGGGTAGACCTCAATCATTATGCAAAACCACAATTCTAAGCTGGCCAACAGCTGGTCAAAAAACAGCAATAGCATGTACAATTTAATTTATAAAAATCTATTTTTTGAATGATCAGAGCAACATGCATTTTTAAATCTATCAAAAGTCCATCAAATGATCAAACATCTAAATCTTCATTCATTATTCACTAGAATTAAAATCTAGACTTACCTTTAGACAGAGTGTCAATGAAGGGACTATAGAAGAAAGTTGAAGATAACACATCCACAAAATGAGTTTGTCCTAGTGCCAAGATTTTCTAGAGTCAAGCTAATATAACAGTAAGTTATGCCTAAAGCTACAAAAATAATCAAGTTTTCTTTGGGTTAAAGAAGTAATTACCATGAAATTTACAGGCATTCAATATAGCAACAAACAAAATGGATATTTTAACCTAAAATATTTTTTTATGCATTAAAAGTCCAGTCGTATTATAAAACCTGAAAGTTCATCAAAAACAAAATATAATGATCATCATAGCCTACCTTTAGTATGTATCAATAGGAAAATCTTTACTAAACAAAAGTGGAGTGTAAAATAAAATCCAGTAAATCTTCAGTCAGTCCTACAAATATTCGTCAGGTAGTAAATATGGCTGCACGATAGTGAAGTTTCTTGTCCTCATCTAACTCTTTCCTCCCCACTTTTCTCAATCTACGCAGGCAAGTCCTAACAGGGCAATGGGGGTTTGTCCCAACCGCGCCCATTACTGTTGCTTGGGAGGTAACAGGCAGGTTACCAAGCATGTCTTGAAAAAAAACAGTGCCCTCGGGAACGGCAAATTAACTGTTCTATAACTCGAAACATTCTATCACTCTTAACGTTCCCTGGGATAGGCTAAGAGGATAAGCTGATTATAAAAATGTGATGTTGAAAAAACAACTTGTTTTTGGATATTCCTTCTTTTCTTTAGGCTATGCATTTATTCACATTGATTTATTATTCTCCCAATGGGAAGGCTTCTTTATTTATTACACTTTTACTTCTCAGTCTGTATCAGTCTATTTCTCAATATTGCATACAGACACACACACACACACGCAGATTTTTTGGGCCCCCTAGGATAGTAAAATATCACCACACATACTCGACTCTGAACAAGATTTGACTTATTTCTCAGTATTCCTCGCAGATGTATGAAATTTACTTTTCTAACTGAATAGTAGTGATTTATGATAATCACATTTCAATACATTTTCCTTTAGGTTATATTTTATAATGTTCCATAGCTAGCAATTATTTTGAAAATGCTTGTGATGCATGGATATTGCGTGAGAATAGGGAAAGATAAACCTGTTAATAAAAGCGAAATGACTTGATCCATTTCCACCAATCGCCCATAGAACAAGATGGAGCATGTGGGAATGCCTTTTCTATGATTCCTTATTGCTTTGAGGTGGAGGATGAAACACCTGTTTTTTTTTATTAAACCTTTATTCAACCAGGGAAAAACCCTGGAGTTAAAAACCTCTTTTTTGAGGTGGACCTGGCAAGAAGGTCAGCATGTACATACAATACAAGACCTTAATTCTCCATAACACACAGTATCCAGTTTCTTGAGGGTGCTAGCAGAGGCTCACCTGTTTAAAATGAGGATGTTTTATTTGGGAGCCTGTCCACGCCCCTGCAGTCACAAGTCTCATCTTCTGCTGTCCTAAGGGGTTAGATGACTCAGCCATCCCACTCTCCTCAAGTGGGTACCAATCTCCACCCACCACACCCTCTAGAAACATCCACCCACCCCATGACTCTCAGCGATACACCACTCCTACATAATCTGCACTGCTCACAAAAACAAATTGTGTTTTTAAGCCTGAGGCCCTCAAGCACGTGTGAGGGTATGTGCAGACTTGAATGATGAATTGCTTAAGGAATCTATGTTTGCTCCAAATTTGTCTGTTAATTGTCAGTTGCCTCCACTACTTCAATTCACTTAGATGGCTACCTTAAAAGTACAGTTAACCAGTTATGAACTTTGGGTAAAATGTTGACACTGATGGAAATGAGAGTAATTATATAGCTACACTGGAACGTGCTTTATCCCTTACTCTACAATGTGCATGGTGGACTGGACTGACATAGTGTCTCATCAGAATTGCATGGACTTACCAAAGATTGAGTAGGATTACAGACAAACATCCCTGATAACAGTTGTAGGCAATGTACTGGCAACAGTAGCCAGCTAAGGAAGTGCACAAAAACAGATTAAGGGCCGGTTTCGCAGACACGGATTAAGCCTAGCCTGGGACTAAAACAACCAGCTCAATGGAGTTTTCTATTGAACTTGATTTTTTTAGTCCTAGACTAGGCTTAAGCCATGTCCACAGGTGAGCTGTGAATACGAGAAAGTCCAACATCCAATTGCACAGCATATTGTCCAGAACCTGTGTTGAAATATCCCATGACGAAAAAGATTACATCTGTGTGAGGGGACTTCAATTAGCTGGATGTTTTTATTGTCCTGGGAAACTACCTACCACTTAACAGTAATTTAATAAGGCCTACTAGACTAATGTAGTGTCAAACCTACACAGTCTGTCAGAAAGTGTCAGAAAACACATCTACGTACAGTATATTGACTTATGTTAAGCTTATGTTAATGAAATCATGTTAATTGTGAAATACTTTTAATTGAGAGGTCAATAATCAATATATTTGGTTTGAAAGCATTAAATATTGACATTATATGGGTGTTGTCATGGTATTGCCTCAGAACATCAACCTCAAACATCAGTGCTAAAACACTGGTTGGTAGATTAGTTTCCCATCACACCCCACAACAACAAAGACATTCCCTAGAGCTATATATACACTCTGTTCATTCATTATGTAAGGAACTTTGTACTTTTGTGTTGAAATCATCATATTTTCATCAATCTTTCTTCAAATAGTTCAAAAGGCAATGTTTATGTTGATTTACCAAATATTATTTTTTCTGATGGACTCTGAAAGAACACTCAGTGTTTAAAGAAAATGAATCATGCACTTCTTCAGTTACATTCTAATTTCTGGAGGGAAAAAAAGTTCTCTCCTAACTTCAGACAGGATAATTATCATCAACTGAGCCCCTCAGGGAGAATCCTCATTCAACACAGTATATCCCTTACCTAAGGAGTGTAATAACAGACGGCCAACTACTAATGTTCAAGTCAACACAGGAAAGAATTTTAATCCACACCTTTTTCCCCAAGGCTATATAATGTCACAACTAAAGCAAACTCATACGAATTGCAAACCATTTGATGCCATATGAGATTAAAATATAACACTTTTTTGGGGCTGAATTATACAATTCTCTCATAACACAAGCTGATAAACAACAATGACATTTTTTCATTGCCTATTTTAGCAAGGTGGTCAATCATTTTTGAGGGAAATGTAAGTGGCTCTATTTGAAAAAACCTAACACCAGGGCCAGCTCCAGGGACAAGCAACATAAGCGGTCGCTTAGGGCCCCGGACCGCTAGGGGCCTCCGACTGCTAGGGAGCCCTCGACCGATAGGGTCCCCACAAGGCTAGAGCCAGCACTGCCTAACACTATGGTAAATCTTAGGGTGCACTGTTGAAGAAAAGGTTTAGGGTGTCGGAAATGTTTGATGGGGCTACCAATTGGCACAACAGTGAAGCCACAGCATTGAAGTACATTATCACTGGGAATTAAATCCTTATGTTCATAATCCTTATGTATATTTAAAAAAAATAATAATAATTGATTACATTTTTTGGTATGCCGTTACCAGCTTTGCATACCTAGATTTCAGTTTCTCCTAATTGTCAGTTTCTCCAATTCTTCCTTGCAGATCCTCTCAAACTCTGTCCGATTGGAGGGGGGCATCGGAGAACTAATCTTCTGGTCTATCAGCAGATGTTAATTCGTGTCTGGCCTTTGGCTGGGTCACTGAAGGAGATTCACAGACCTGATGCCACTTCAGCGTTGTATCAGCTGTGTTTTGGTTTGTGTTTATACTGAACAAAGAATCTTCGCCCCCAGTCTGAGGTCCTGCAAACTCTGGATCAGGTTTACTTCAAAGACCTCTGTATTTTTTCCTGTTCATCCTTCCCTCAAACCTACCCTGTATCCCAATCCCTGCCAGCTATGTGATCGACACCTTGTTATTGCCAGACGTAGCGCATGGTATTTCAGGCCTAAAAGTTCCAGTTTGGTCTTATCAGACCAGAGAATCTTTTTCCTTGTGATCTCATGGTCCTTTAAGAGCCGTTTGGTAAACTCCAGGTGGAATGTTATATTCCTTTTATCTTGGACTGGCCTTCGTCCAGTCAATACCATAAAGGTCTGATTGATGGAATGCTACATACTGTACATGGTTGTCCTCTAGGCAGTTTCTCCAATCTCTGCAGAAAAACTATGAAGCTCTGTTAGAGGGGTGATTGTGTTCTTGCTCACCTCCCTGATCAAGGCCATTCTTGGTTATTTAGTTTACTGGATAGCCAGTTCTAGGAAGTCTTACTAGTTCCAAACCTCTTCCATTTCACAATGATGAAGTCCACTTTGCTCCTTGAAACTTTCATTGCTTCAGCAATGAAAGTTTTTTTATAACCATCCCAAGATCTGTTCCTCAATAAAATTCTCTGAGGTCTACAGAGATTTCCTTGGAACTTCATGACTTGGTTTTGCTCTGACATACACTGTGAAGTGTGGGACTTTACAGACAGATGTTTGTCTGTCTAAATCATGCCCAATCAATTGAATTTGCCACAAGTGGACTCAAAGTTGTACAGACACCTCAAGAATGGTTAAAGGACACAAGATGCATCTTAATTCCTTAATTTGGAGTGTAATGGCAAAGTGTCTGAATACGTCTGTACATTACATATTCCCATTTTTCATTTTGAATAAATTGGCACAAAATTCTAAAATTTTGTTTTTTGCTTTGTCATTATGGGGTATTATGTGTTGACTGATGACAAAATTAGTAATTGTTAATATTTAGACAATTACTTTTTTCATATATCACGAGTAACTACAGGTCATTGACATGTTCTACAGTTACGCAGGAGACTTTTATTGTGATATTTCGTAACCCGGAAGTACATTTTTTGTGTTGCTTACAAGATATGACGTCGATCGTATATAGTCGTATTCGTAGTTAGATTTACAATATTGTTTGTTTGCTAGGTAAGCTGAACTCAACAAAGTTTTACATGCCTAGATGTAGCTAATAGTAGTGAACGAAATGGAGAACACACAAAAGACAAACAAATTAACATCTGTGTATAGCACACCCTGCAATTTGGAGTCAAGTCCGTGTGAATTCAGCGCGCAAAAGGTAAAGGCGATTTAGAACAATCCAGTTCCAATTTATGCAGCCAAGCCTGATTTCAAACCAATGTCTGCAACGAGGGAGTACAATTATCAAGGATGTGTGCATACTTTCAGCCTCCATGAGTTAGATGGAATGCCAAGTAACTAAAATTTCATGCGAAGTATGCGTGACTAATTATACCTTAATTTGTTTTTCTGATTTCAGACGTAAAATATAGAAAATCCCCCTAAACTGTTTTTTAAATTGTTACTGAGGTATATTTCTTCTACAGTTACAGTTTGTTAAATTCAATGTAATGCTTGTATTATTGTAGGGAGGTCATTACATTGTAAATGACATTTTTACTTGTTACGTGTGTTCCTTAATTGATGCAAAATTGATTCCCCTTACAACTCTGGAAGTGTCCCTAAACAGCAATTGGGAGCCCAGATAAAGTACACAGAGCGGAGTGGTAGGTGTGGGATTCACAGACAGCCTTGTACACTGGAAATGTATGTCCGGGGGTGCCTTAAAGCGTGTTATTTGTTCTAAGTGTTAGTGAATTGTGTTAACCCGAAGTCGACTTTGTGAACAAGTGGTGGCGTATGGGCAAGCGTAATCTACGGACAACAAACATGTTCAAGTTCAAAGATTATTTATCAAATGCACCGAATAACACAGCTTCATCCTGCACAATGAAATTCTTGTGAAATGGCAGACGACATCTACGTAGTAAGAATTAAGATATATATAAAGCAAATATAGCAATAATATACATAACAATGTAAAACTAGCAGCAATTTAAAAAGAATAGGATGGGGAATATGAACAATATGGGTAGAAGTATTGAATATTAGATATAGCAATATATAAGATACATTATGTATATTGTATGTATAATATATGTATAATATCAACATACATACAATGTAAACTAGCAGCACTTGATCAACAACCTATTTGAATACAAAGATTTTCGTGCCTTTCATTTGCCACCATAACCTCATTTGGTCAGCATGGTTATGCATGCCCCCACGTTATAAGGATGTGTGCACAATGCCTGGAAGCTAACAATGGCCAAGTTCATGCATGGCCTGCATACTCACTAGACATGTCACCCGTTGAGCATGAGTGGGGTGCGCTGGACAGAGGGCGTTCCAGGTCCTTCCAATATACCGCAACTTTGCATCACTATTGAAGCCTAGGAGAACATTTAACAGGTCATAGTCAGGCATAGTCAACAATTGCTCTGAGTCAAATTATGGTAACATTGGATATGTGTGTATGGATTGTATCGATAACAAATGCTTTTGTAACAAAATTATTTGAAGTTCAACAAGCTTATTTGAAAAACAACTCATGCAACCTGTTTTAGCTTGTTCATGCTTGCTTGAGTTGAGGACTCTCGGGACAGTAAACCAATTTTTTACGGTTATTTAGATCACACTGCTTTTTTTACTCAACGTTGCCAGTCCGTACGTTTTCAAAATGGAAAAAGGTATTTCATACACAGACGAGCTGTCAAAAGGTAGACATGCATGTTGTGGGAAAGGTTACCAAATGGTGGTAGCCTTTCGGCTTCATGCATCTTGTCTGCAAATGGCATTGAGTGGTGAGTTTAAACTTTTGAATGCATATGTTATAGATGCGTTGATATGGATTGAAGGTGCAAATGTGAAGCTATTTTTAGCCTACAAAACAAGGATCCCGGGATCAGAACTTTTATAAGGTAAGTATAATGCTTTTGTATTTTGTATTGTATGACAAGTGTCATTTTCTCTCAGCCAAAACAGCAGATGAGCTTTTCTCTGAAGGAGAGACTGAAAAGGTCGAGGCGTTCTTTTACCTCTCCAGTGTCCGTGGTCAAACGTCTTAAAATCTCTGAAGATGATGACCAACAACCCTCAAAAACAGACACACAGATGAATATTGACAACAGAAATGATACACAACCTGCAGAGAATAGAAGAGCTCAAGTCCCTGGCTCCATGCCTGAAACATTTCAACCCAGTTCTTCAGATCTCCTAGAACGACAAAATCAGCTGAAGAAAGAGGTGAATGAAAGGACCGAGACTCTACGGAGACTGAAGTTGGTGAAAATGTACAGAAGCAAGGTAATTACTGAGCTAAAATTCAAATCAAGTCCTGGGTTCAAATAATAATAATGTTATTAAAAACACTTGTTTCTGTGTATTTTCAAATACACAGCCCAAAACGATTTTATTTAGGTATTTGTTATTGTCATTTAATAATAAAATAAAATTCCAACTTCCCAATCAAATATTTTCTGGAACACTATTTGAAAACCATTTCATCTTTCTTTTCATCAAACATATATGAAACACCTAAAAGCAAGGAAAAATGTATACTGGGTTGTATAAAAAAAATTAATTCCAGGCACTCGTGTGGATTTAAAGTTAAAAAGCCACACCGCACAGCGTTTATGATGATCTAGCCTGCACATTAAAGGTTTTTTGATGTTAAATAAATCTTTCCTTGCTTTTCATCCATTATCTCCCCTCAAAGTGCATCTGTGGTAGTTTTACAATTCTAGAATACCTCTTGACACACTTTCTTCTAAAATTTATTAAATACCCTTGGAATTGAAAAATATAAAATAGTTAATTGAATACATGTTCTAACCAAATCAATACATTCTTATTCTTATTATAATATTATTATTCTGTGACCAGGGGCAATTACCTGACCACTGTTTTGGTAAACTGCTAAGGGATGTAGCTGGTGAAATGTTGCCACTAACAACAAACAAATTGGATATTATCTCAACACTAATCTTCCACCAACTACAAATCCTCAGAAAGTCTGGAATACACATTTACCCAATATTTAGCCAGTTGCTACTATTGAGTAACTAAATTTGAGTACCATTGTTTTGGCATTGGGGTTATCTTCAAAGGTCAATGTTGAATGTTGGACATGTTACATGACATCGTCTCTTATGAGATGCAATTGTAGTGTGTGGCCTGCATATTGCAATCAAAGTCAGATAAGACCAGTACTGGGAAAACCTATACAAAAGACTGCTTTTGTAATCATGGAAATATAACTCGAATACCTAAGATAGTATTTGTCTCCGGTTCTGGTGATCTAATACAAGGTGTGGCTTAATTGGTTGTGAATATTCTAGGGCTGAAGCTTTTTTTCCTCCTGGTGTCTCTTGTTCCTTCCCAGAATGACCTGACACAGTTGAGAGTTCTGATTGACAAGTGGCGGCGTTGCAGCCAGGCTGCATTGTATGACCTCCAGTCAGATGTCCTTGTAGACGGCAAGAAAACAAGCATCTCTCAGCTAATTGACCTCTTTGGCCTAGAGGACGGCATACTGCACTTTGACCGGACAGAAGAGGACTTCACCAGTGCATAGACCCACATCTATTCTGTTGCTATCATCACAAAGACACTTGCATTTTTTTTTACTTATTAGATTGTTTGTGTTTGCTGTTTTCATGCCATCATTATATTACATTTTACTACAATGTTTCACCCCAAATGCACAATTCTAAACAACTAATTGTTTAGATAAAAAAGCATAACACACTGTTCAATTTCATACTGGCATTGTCTTTTATTTATTATGGGTTCCATATTTCAAGATAAAAATCTTTTGTTCACTGTAAAGATTTATTAAAGAATGTAAATGCTTTAATGAGTGTAAATGAGTGTTAATGCTTGTCAGTCATGTTTAAGCTGGTCAAGAACGGGGAAGGTCTTCATCCTCATGCGCTCCAACTTTGCCCTGAGGTTAGCCACCTCCTCAGCCTGTGCTCTGATCAGGTCTACCAGCTTCTTTCTCTGGATGATCTCCTGGTACCTCTCCTCTGCATCACTCTCCTGGTTCCCCTCCATAGCTGAGCAGAGTAGCAAACAGCAGGACTTGATTATTAAGGCGCCAGTCAGGGGTTAAAATAGTGCAAGGGTACAAGTATCCACCATCTCTACATAGTACAGCTGACGTGTGTCGTAGCCATAATGCAGTAGACTGTTTATTACCTATGGCTTCATAGATGTGTCTCCTCTCAGCCACAGTCACTTGCATATTGGCCAGCTGCTCGTCCAGAGCAGCATTCTTTTCTGCCTTTGTTGCTGCCTGTCTGTTCAGCTGTTTGATCAGTTTCTTACAGTTCTGAACATTCTTCTGGCGAGTCTTTGACATACATAGGTATAGCTTTTATTAGCACGTGTTACATGTTTTGACAGTCCAATAAAATGTATGAAATCCGTTGTATGAAATTATATAAAATGTACCTTTTCCTGTAATGTTATGGTTTTCTCTAGAGTTGAAACTTGCTTTGATATGCGGTTGTCATGATCCGTCTCACTTAGATACTGGGGGTAAAAAAACATTACTGTCATCTAACATTATTGGCACAGTTGATAATGAGAAAAGGCTGTAGGAAATAAACAACACAGGAAATATGTCAGATGTTAGACATCTAAGGAAATTAATGAATGCATTTAGTTGTCTCACGTAGGTGGTTGACCTTGTTTTCCTGTTTTATTTCTGTTTCTTGCGGGTTTTCAGACCAGCAAGAAAGGCAGCATAGTACAAAGGTGTCATTAATGATGCTGAAGTGGGCAAATTAAGCATATCACTATAATCTAGGATGTTGTAAATTAGAATATCTCTGCTTGTGTCCTTAATCCTGTCTCCTTCCAAAAACCCTGTGAACAAGATGCCTCCCTTCTGCTAATGGATCCGAGACTGTGTGTGTGTGTGTGTGTGTGTGTGTGTGTGTGTGTGTGTGTGTGTGTGTGTGTGTGTGTGTGTGTGTGTGTGTGTGTGTGTGTGTGAATCCACCTGCTTACACCTAGTTTGTAGCATGGCAAGTTATTGTTGAATGTTTTTACTAGCTTAAGCTACACATTAATGTTGCTGCCAGTCGCGTTTCCTCCAAAACAAACTAATAGTAGAATTTACAAAAGTGATCGATGTTAATAGGTAATTTGAGGGGAGAAATTTAAGGGCCGTGACACACTGATTGATTGGATCGACTTGGGGAAAAAAAAACAGCTCCTGCACTTAATTTAAAGTCAAGGTAATTCAAAGGTTTTCAAACCGAAAATAGTTTTTTTAATCATTAAATATGATAAATGATTTTTATTGTTCGACAGCACTGAAGCGAATGCCTTTGATAGGTCAATAAATATGGCAACACAATGTGACTTTCCTTTCAAAACTTTGGCAATATAATTCACGATCATTACAGCTGCTTTGTAGGAAAGAATACGGTTCTGGATATGACAGTCAGATAAAAATAATGCATTTTAGAATTTTAGCAGGCAACACAATTTAGAGATCAGACAATAATGGTCAAGGTCACTATTCCCATCCTTAAGTAGTGGCAGCATATGGGCAGTTTTCCATACTTTTGGAATAACCCCAGAAATTAGTGTTAGATTTAAAACATATGCGCTAGAGCTCCAGAGATCAGAGGGGCAGCAGTAACCAGCAGACCTGTGTCAAGTTTGTCAGCCCCTATGGTTTTCTTAGTGGCAATTACTACTAAACATGAAGGACCTCTTTTTCTGTGAACTGACTCAGTGAAAACTCTTGACTATTAACAAGAGGGGTACCCTGTCAATAATTTCTGTGTCAAAAGATAATGTTAAACTGTTATTCCACTATTACTGCAGACATGTTACAGAAATGTACTGCAATTATTATGCAAATATTCTACATATTTCTCCTTTAAGGCAAAGGGTGTCTATAAATCTACACATGTACCAGCAACTTTGGTATTTCTAGCATACCGGTATTGACTAGAAGAACGGAGCTAACCAGACCACAGCATACCTCTTGCAGCTCCTGAGAGACGTGCAGCATCTGGATGTCCCTAGCTGTGTTGTTCAGGTCCTCCATCTGCATCCTCATTCTCTTGTGCTCCCACTCCTGCTGGATGATGCCCTTACGGAAGTCCTTGCATTCAACCATGCTGGCTATTTTCTGCTCTCCCAGAGCCTGACAGAAGACGACAGGTCAATACGTATCCTATGACCCCTATAGACAACTGCCTGATTTGTATGTGTATATGTATGTATATATGTGTATGTGTACAAATACAAAGATACAAATACAAAAAATTCAACCCTTGAAACGTAGTCAGGATTTGATCATTGGTATCATGTGAACACACGTCAAAATCTGTTGAATTGCAGGGAATGTGCTGGGAAACTGGTATAATCCCTGACTAGACAACAATCAGCTTGAATGTAACTACCTAGTCAGCTGACCTTGATCTGAGACTTTCTGCAGACTGTCCACTAACATTAATCAATGCTCTACAGACTGAGATGCATTGTATTTTGGTAATTAAGATGTGTTTTCCAATTATGAGAGATAATGTATGTTTCTTTTTTCTCAGAACAATGTTTCATTATTAAAGGTCAAGCTGATAAAAAAATATATAACCAGGTTATTGTAAGGCTTTTATTTTTCATTTTTCCCCCTCGAAGATTTCAGTTTGTTTTTCAATTGAATTGTTCACATTATAGGTCACATTAAAAGTGGAAAAAGTTCTGACTTGATTTATCTTTGTCACATCCTTTTACATCACAAAAACCTGGCATTTTAACAGGGGTGTGTAGACTTTATATCCACTGTATTTCCACAGCTTTTATCCTCATATTTTCCAAGGGGAGCAGTCATTCTGGTGGGCACTGTGTATATAGGACTTTTACACAGTTCTCTGCTGTGTTTGAGTAAAGGGGTCCGTCGATGTTTTGCTGAAAGAGCAGGGCCAAATTCAAGCTGCTGGAGAACGTGCTATACAGATATAGTCTTAAACCTCTGGATCATCTTAGGCCTGTGTTAGGGATTTAATAATGGTCATTTATGTAAGCTGTACAGCAATTCAGTTTAATTATAAACTGCCAGTGTTCCAGCATCTATTAACATCTATTTGTAGTCCGTGGATTTTAATGCATTCTAAGGTTTATTACAATTATGATAACTACTACCAATACTACTAGTACTGTTATTTTAATAGTGGCATCATATTATTTTAATTTTAATGCTGTTACGTCAATAATTTCAAACAATCACAGCTCGTTATCAGACAGATCAGAGCAGACAACACATTACATAAGACAGAGAGGAGTACCTTAGGAAAAAAATTGCCCTGTTTTAAATCTGCTACAGTGCTAGTATGACTCACCTAGGGTCAATTAAAATAAAGAATGTCTATGGGTCACTGAGGTGGGTGTTTATTACAATGAATTTAGACTTTTGCTAACTAGGAAATGTGTGACCAGACATGGAAATAATACTGGCTTATGACATTAGAACCTCATCAATTTGCTATTCATTTGCCTGGTTTCCCGCATTTACAAAGGTTCCAAGTTTAGCAGTGTGTATATGAATAGAGAATATCTATGGGTCTCACCCGGATGGTTTTGTTGAGATCCTCCACCACACACTTATGGATCAGTAAAGAGTCAGAGTAGTCAGCAATGAAGTCCCCATTCTCTATTTCAACTTGGCCCTGTCTGATTAGGATCTGGACCATGATGTCCAAACGGAAACGCATCTTCTCCTCTCGCAGCCTGTGGACATCAAGGGTTTAAAGACCATGACCAGTCAGTGAGACACCTGAACTAGCCTTGCATGTTAAGCTGTATCAATTGCCCAAAAAAACTGTAAAACAGAAACATTTGTGCTCACAGTACAATTTACTGTTCTAAGAGTAGAACTCTAAAACACTTTTACCCGTTGATATCATCAATTAAACTTTTAATTTCCAGTCTAGCACTCTCATCCTCATCAGTCCTCTTCTGCAGGAAAGCCTGCATTTCAGCCAGAGTCAAAGCTTTTATTTTCACCTAAAGAGAACAATACATAAAGTAAGACAATAATTAACAGGGGAATTAAGTAAATCTATTACATTGTTCCACAAAACAGGATAATTAACTTGGCCGGATCCGTCATTCTTGGAAAGTAGGTTATTTATTCTATTAAATGAATAGTAGGTTTCAAAGTGATTGACAATATCACTCACAAAAAAGTCCATATATTGACATTTCCTCAGACAGCCTCACTTCTTTTCCATTACCTGCTGCTCACTCTCTACTTTGGCTCTGCGGGCAAGGCAGAACCTCTCCCAAATAGATGGATCCAGACCTTCAGGTATGTTTTCTGGAGTGTCCAGTTCCTCCATGGCCTTCATCATCTGACAGAGGCCCTCGGCTGCCACTGGGCCCTGAAGGGGCCGCTCTTTAAAAGGATTGGTACTGTTGTCTGCCTGGGTCCTCATCCTCTGGACTCTGGGCAGTCAAGGACTGTGATGTTACACCGTGGCAACCCCCTCTAAACATCTAAATACCTACCTAAGCGCTTGTATTGGAGATACTTTACTATGACATTGTAGTCCTTTCATTCTTATATGCAGTACCTGGGTCGGCGCTTGTATAACTTGTACAGTTGATCAACAACATGGCCTGGAACATCAAAGAACTCCTTCCTGAATCCCCTGTCAAGAAGCTAGGGGTATAAAATATGTCAGATAGTAACTTACAACAACTAGTGTATAACAGTAACTGACATGAGAGGGTAGAAGCGACTGCCAGTCATACTTTGTCTTCTGCAACAACATTGTCGTAGGTCTCCCGGAACATTTCTACGTTCTGTTTGTGCTTGTTGAGCTGTTCTCCGGTCTTACTCTGTCAGGATAATAGGGGATGTTAAGACATGGTGAAGGATTACTAGAACTCAAGAAAACTTGAAGGGAAACACATTAAAATGCCACTTGTTAGCACTTGAAAAACATGCCAATCTAAGACAGAGCAACGGGCTAATATCTTCCTGGCATAATATGGTTGTATATAAAGCAGACATGCGTAGCTAACTTAAAAGCTTTAAAAAATTGTATACCATCTCCATGAGAAACTTAGCAAATAGCGTGTGAATAATATGAGTTACATGTAAATAGTAAAACAATCTCACCTTGTAGACCCTTACTTCTTCTAGTTTGAGGCTGAGCTCTCTCTCTCTATTGATAACTTCCTCCTCTATCAGAATGGAGTATACTAGATTGGCAATCTTGAGCTCTTCCTAGAAAATTACATAATAAAACAACACTGATATATGATGATTATGAATTGCATATTTGCTTCAAAAATGTTTTCTTTATCTGCGCTATCTTACCTGGTATATCACCATCTCAGATTTTACCTTCCTCTCAAAGAGCTTCGTCAAGGTTTCATCAAACCCCTTTGTGGCTTCCATGATGGATGCTTGGAGTTTCTTCATTTCAGCTTCCAGAGTCTGGAAAAAGAAAAGACAACGGAACGTGACGTACATTAAGTTAGGGTCCCTTTATGTTTGTTGTTATACTGTATATTTTTTTAATATAAAACTGAAAAGAGGATGTTTTCACAAAAGAATCATACCTTTCTGTACTTCTCCTTCTCCTCACTCAGTTCTTTAACTCTCTTCTCATACTCTTTGTAGATCTTTTTCTCATCCTCTTTCCACTGAATGTCTGGTTTTGACACAATGAATTCAGGTTGAGGAACCTCCTTGAAATTAAAAAGCAGAGTCAGAAAATACATTCAAACACATTCACTACAATTTGTTTAATTCAATTTACCTCTCTTTATGAAAATGATGTCAATACATAATACTTGTTTATAATACACACAGTTAAAACATGTGTATCATGCAAACTGTATTCAGTCGATATCCCTTTCTACAGTACATTTAAGATTAAGGTCTTTTATTTAGAACACCACCATACCATCCTCAAGATGTCCTCTTTTTTCAGCTCAAGTACTCCAGCCATCATTTGATCCAGACCTCTCTCTCTTATATTGTCGCTCTAAGGTTAAAAAAGTACTACAAATTATATCAGTAAACATGCAATTCACAGGTTTATGATTTTTCAGACAATGTTTAGCTATTTGCTCTAAAGTTCACGCTTCAGTAACAGAAGAATTTGATGTTCTGGCTCCACCACAATGCTTAAATCAGATCAGGAGACCACCTAGTTGTTTGGTTAGTTGTGTTTCTATAGTTTTCCAATAAAAAATATCACAATATCAGTACCAAAAGACATCACATTCTGTTATAAATAGCTTATTTGTGGTCAAAACATTTTTCAATTTACTGTATCATTGGAATGAAGGCATCCATGAAATCCAAAAGGGGTGTTTACCCGTGAGGTCTGGAAACAAAGGTGTACATTAAGGTGCAAAGGGGTACACCACCAGGCAATCAAAATGCCAGGCACTTTTATGCACTCACTTGTAATTAGCACAGCCAGGCACAGAACACCACATCAATGTTGGTGTTTCAAAGATATGGTGTTACTATGGTTTTAAAAAGTTTACAATTAAAAAGGCACATTCTTCTGAACAGTTTTGTTTGCGTAAAAAAAATGTTTGTACATTAAGTGGGTGAGTTTTGGTGTAAATCCCCTTTAAGGTTGATGGTGGCAGCTCAGTTGCCAGTAGTTGCCGTTTTCTGAAGGTGTAACAAAACATATGGTAGGACCTAAAGCTTTTTTTATATACATATGTCCATCTCTGTCCATGAAACCTCTGCACAGTAGAACTGTGTTTTACTGTGTAATGCACATTGCATTACGTAACATTTGCACATTGGCCTATCGCTGTATACACATTGCTATGCTTAAACTATGAAGACATTATTTAGAATAATTTTAAGCTAAACATTTTGATTTGTTTAATTATCCTTATCCATTTATATGGCAAATACCTCCACCACACAAATATATTACCTATGTGCAATCCCTATTGAAAAAACATAGGCATAACTGTGTATAGCCTCCACCACACCACTGCCAGTAAGTAAACATGGATTAAGTGCGATATGTTACATACTGATTTGGGAGAAGGAAAGGTAAGAAGCCAGTGAAACAGTACCTTGGCCGCAAGCCGTCTTTGTTCCTCTTCTTTCTTCTTCTCTTCTTCTTTACTTCTTTGATCTGGGGTAAGGTGCTTTTCAAACGGAATCTGATGATGGGGAGGCATAAATCATTGATTTATGATAATCAATTTGATAAGCAGTAAGGCATATTGGTAATAAACCAAAAAAACTGTTTAACCAAGTCTAACCTCAGAGTCCTCCACAGACAGCACCCTCTCTGGCCGCTCGCTGTCTGACAGGCTAGGCTCCCACGGCTCTCCCTTCAGGTCCAGCTCTGACATGATCTTTCTAATACGGCGGTTTTTATCCGTTACACGGTTGATCTCTTGCTCCTTCTGTTTGTGCACTCTATCGAAATCTGTGTTGAAGGCTGTCTTCACTTTGTAGATAACATCCTAGTGTGTAAGTAAAGGTATGAGTACAAATGGAGTCTTGTAAGTCATTTAGTGAAATACTTAAACTCACTGTTGTTAATAAACGCCTCATACAAATGCATGTATAATTCAATGTTGAGTAAATGCTGCCCAAGAGTATGTTCACCTGTAGCAAAGTGATCTGGTTGATCTTCTGCTCTCTGATGTGCAAGTTGAACTGATTGTAGAGGTAGGGGTTTGAGCCTCCATACTGTGCACTGAGGCTACCTGTGAGGGCGCCACTCTCCATCTCACGTCCTTCCTCCTCCTCTTCTTCCGCCGCACTCCTGTTTTTCTTTTCCAGAATCTCCTGCTGGAGCTGAAATGTTTGGGTAGAGGTTGAATGGCAGGTAAAAAAAATAATGTATATACAGTATACATCGCTTAGGGTTATTGCCAGTGAAGGTACCCGGATGGGCCAGAACCTCAACAATTGCACTAGGACTATAGCGACATAACAGGTACGTTGTAACCCACGATGCTATCAGCGCGTTCAATCTTCCTGATACTCTCCACTCTGTGAAGTTCACCAAGCTCCTGCTGTGTCCGTTCCTTCATAGGGTAGTTCTTCACCTCGTTTTCACAGTGGAAGGCCTAAGACAAGGCCAAAAAACAAGAAGTTGTAAAAGATATAGTAGGGTTTTGAAATTCCTTGACAACCTTGATAGGAGTCAAAGATATCAAGGACCTACCGTAGAAAGACTCAGTATGGAGGAAAGCTTGATCATCCCTCCCAATGCAAAACATTTAAGAGAATGGCCGAGTACTGATCCTCACAAGACAAAATCAACACTTTCTCTAAACAATTGTAGTAGTATAATAAAATACAATAGACAATGTTTGTACCCAATATACCGTACATTCCAATACATTTAAAAAAAAAAATGTTCAGGTGGGTCTTAGCACTTCATCAAACCAAGATTAATTTTAGATCGCATTTTGGATGTGACTCAAGTTACCTTGATAGCTTGCCCTTTGACCTTCATAGAATCCCAGCATTCTTTCTTGAGGACGTCACGTAGATAACATTTGGCTAGGTTCTCCAACTCGATCTCATTTCGGACCTGAAAGGCAGTCATGAAGAATAGTATCTCACTCACTCTCACTGTGTGAGTGTGTGTGTGTCTGTGTGTGTATGTGTCTGTGTGTGTGTGTCTTACCCTGGTAACCTCCTGCTCACCCTCCGCCTGCAGTCTTTTTTGCTCATCAACATCCAGGTTGAACTCCTGCTGCTCAAGCTTCTCCATGACAGGTATCATCTCGTTTTCTCTCATCATCATCTGGATCTAGTAAAAATAAAACAAATAATACAATTCCTCTCCGACAACTCCCCCCAAAATGATGGCCGCAGCTGCATTAGGAGACTTTCAGGCACACAGGCAGGCCCGACTCGACAACGAGGCAAAAGGGGGCATTGCCTGCCCAGATAGAATTTGTGCCCCTCCCCAGTTTTGTTTCCCCATAAACACTGAAAATGGTATATGAATTAGATATGCCCCCACCCCGCAGGTCATTTCATCCTGGAGCCGAGCCTGCATATAGGCTGGATACTGTAAACAAGTGCCATTGGTTAGCTAGCTAACTACTGTATGTGAACACTGTTTAATAGCTAGTAGTAGATAGCTACTAATAACTTAATGTAGCGGTATTTATACATTTGAGGTAAAACCTTCAATTTTGTGGATATAGCTAATGCTTTTGTCATGACCTAAATTCAGGCTTTTACTATTGCCTGTCAACACAGTTAAGTTTGAAGTGAATGGCAGTTTTAAGTGTCAAATGGCTTATTCGCATACTGTACAGGCATACTGTAGTTATGATTGGCTATGGTTCAAATGATCTGTACACAGTTGAAGACTGACAGGTTTTTATTTATTTTTATTCACTGCAGTGTCTATTATTTAAATGAAGTGTCACACCCGAAGGAAGGATACAGGACACAGGCGCAGGAAGAATGGAGAACTAATAAAGAAATCCAGACAAACAAAACAAGATATAGGAATGAAGGTAAAAACTGAATGGGTTAAAAACACATGGAAGGAGGAACTATAATAGGGAAGGTGATCAGGAACACAGTTCAGGGCAATGATAAAAAACTCTGCGGGAGAGAGTGCTTAATTCCCGCTGTGCCAGGGCATGACATGAAGAAGCCTAGTGGTACTTTTAAAACACATTCATTTGCTTGGCCATGCTGTATGTTATACGTTTTATGGACTTCACCAGACAGATGTTTCTCTCCAGTTTTGTGATTAAACAAATGTGTGAATGAATGTATTTAACCACTGTTGTCATGTTGTCTTGATGGTTTACTAATAATAGCTTTGAGAGCAAACAACACAATTATCACAACATAGGTTAAAATTTGGCTATTTTTTTATTTGGTTTCACCGGTGGTTTTACCCATGCACCATCAAGGACATGCATACCTGATGTAAAACAAAAAAATAAGGAGAAAATATGGGTTCTGCTTACTGTGTCACGCAACTGTTTGATATTTTTCCTCAGGCTTTTCTTTGTCTGTGAAAACTGCTGGCTCTCCTCCTTCATAACCTATGAATATATGGTAGTGTTAGTCGCAATGTGTGTATTGTCCAAAGACAATTTTAAATCTATCTAAAAAAAACGGTACATTGTTTTGTAAGTACATCGGTCAACACTGACTCTCAACTAAATGGTATGTAGGTTATGATATTTCAGAATGCGTCAGTTATAAAATTACACCCTACTAAATCTTTCACTACTCAACATGATGTGACTTGAATAGCATACACCAAACAAGTCATCTGACACCAAAAATCTTTTAATAAAATAATGAATAAAGTAAAGGGGCTATACCCACCATTGGCTGTTCCATGATACATTACTAATTGTTTACAAAAATGTTCAACCCCAGAAGACAAATAATACCACACTATTGATATCAGTTTTGTGTTATATAACATCTGGTACACAAGTATTTCTGAATGGCAACATTCCTTTACAGGTACAGTGGTAATGCTGGAAACCAAGTCACACCTTCAGTCTTTGAGCTGACTTGACATGTCAACCGAACTTCACACTTAACTTCAATTTGAGATACAAAAAACAGTAAACCCAAATATACTAACGTCTTGTGAATGCTGTGCTCGTGGTAAAGAGATGTAAGCAGTGTTACTGACCGCTTGCAGCTTTCTGTCCAACCAGGTAGAGTCTGAGGATGTGGCTGAGGTTAGGGTGGAGTAACTCTCCTCCTGTTCTGTCAAATCAACTCCATGTCCCTTAAGACTGGCCTGAAGACAGGAGGACAAACACATGAACTCAACTGCATGTGTGAACACACAAAACATATCGGAGAGAGGGGATAAACAAGCCGACTAAAAGAGGATTTGATTGACCTTAAAGTAACTTCTTTACACTGACTCAAAGGACAAGGCCCGTGCGAATAGTTGGGGTGTATAGCTGGAGCAGCGAGATGTACCAAGTGAAGTTTGAGGATACACAATCTATAAGAATGGCAACCTAGCCTACCTCAGCTCCTTGTCGGTCTGCTGACCCAGGGATGGACAGGGCCTCCGGGTCCCAGTCAGCCATACTAGTGAGAACAGGGTTCTCTGACGTAATCACGCTATCCTGGGTGTTGGCTATAGACTGGCTGTGCTGTGTAGCTGCATTTGCTTTGCCAGCACCAGCCATTTTCAGACTTCATACGAAATACATAAAAAAAAAAAAAGATTTATACTTCAGTGTATTATAATGAGAAACGTTCTCCTTGTAACAGTAGAAAATGTGAAATTGTTTAATAATCTATGGATGTTTATAAGGAAAGCTGAGAACTACCACATGTTCACGCACTACGGTGATCTCTAGGGTTCAACAGCTGCATTGCATTCAGACTGGTGGATGTTTCTTCACCTGAGTCTAGTACAGACCAGAGAGCCATCTTTCAAGCCTGTAGTGATTATGGTCTGGCTGTCTGAGGTGAAGGAGACGCTTCTCACCCCTCCCAGCCAACACGAGTGGCACTGGATCTGAACATATCGGTCCTGTAAATGACAGTTACAATGTACTCAGGTAAATAGCATTATGAGCAGTTACAACAAATACATATCCTTCTCTTGCTTTAACACATCTCTTTTAAAATGTACGCTCAATTCTAACTGTATAACACATTCAAAGGTGTTAAATAAGCCTGTACTGCCTGAAGTGAAACATGTTATACCAGACTGGATATCTCCCGAATACGCAGCAGCCCATCTTGGCCCACGGAGGCCAGCCATAACTGATGAGGTGACAGGAGGATGGACGCGGGGCCCATAGGATGACCCTCCACCTCCTTCTCTGGGTTCAGCTGGACCACCTCCTGGTCAGAGGGCCTTTTTGTTCCCTGGGAACAAGACATGACAAATGTTGTTGGTATGAACAGAGAAAAAAAAAATACACAAACCACCCAACACCAACAACTGGTCAGTTGTTTGATATGAGATGTTTGTGGTTTTTAACCCTAGTCAGTCAGGTAATGAATGAGACCTTACCTCAGGTAGCTGGAACCTCTGAAAAACTTTCTTCTTGTGGCTGTAGCCAAAGATCATATTGGCTCCCAGGGCAGAGGAGCTAAGTGGGTAAGCAACCTCATATGTGCACCTCTGTAGAACATTATTGTACAGACATCCTCTCAAATCTGCACACAATCCTGCCTCTGCAAACCAACAGCAGCACACATACATTCCATTTCTTTTTGGTTCCAGCATGTCAATACAGATATGAAAGAAAGACATATGGGAAAGTAAAACAGGCCCCTCACTCACACACACACACAGAACAGTCCGTACCTGTGAGCTCTTGTACAGGCAGTGTGAGATGTGTAAGCAGTCTGACTTCCCCGTGGCCTCTTCTCTTCTCTCCAGCACAAAGAGCCAGCAATTGGACCTGGTTAATGTCCCCTCTGTACTGGGTCGACAGGGACATAATGGCTCCTTCAACAGCTGGAGAAAACAAATGTAATGGGCTAAAGTGAGGTGAAGAACTACAAGTTAGGAGCTTCTGAGTGGCCACAGAGAGCAATTAAAATTAGGTGAGCATCATCTTGGATGGATGGGTATGATGTCAAACTGGGCTGCTACTTTTTCCTCTAATCGCACCCTACAGTAGCAATTCTTTGTGGTAGGAAAGATGCATGCATGCTCAATCGTGCGCTCTCCTCCAGTGTTTGTATACTCCTGGTTGACAAAGCAATGTGATAAGAAGCAGAATGGCTTAGCAAGATGTGCATTGTGGGGACACATCTCAATCTTCGGCCTTCCGGAACCAGCTGGGGAGTTGCTTAGGCCATCATGGCACATTGGACATCACAAACTTGGAAAGGAAGGGGGAAAAGAAGGGGGAAAAGAAATAAAAGGGGATAAACCAACTGACTATTTCGAGAGCGCATCAATGTACCTGTGTATCCAATTATCTCAAATGCTCTGGAAGGCCTTGCATTTAACACAACTATATTCCCATCCGAAGCACCAGTGACAAGAAAGTTTCCTCCCTGATCAAAACTGACACCAAAACAAATAAAAAAAAAAAAAAAACATGTCAAATGGAGTAAATGGAACACAACAATAGGACAACCAAAATAAAAATAACAGTCATTCATTGTCATTAATTGCATTCATTGAAGATACTTGCAGTAGGTGGTCCACAGGAGTGTAGTAGAGCTTAACCCTGTGCACCAGACGAGGCTGCTGCTTCCTGGTCAGCTCAATGAACAGGACATGCCCCGACACTGTTCCCACAGCAACATACTGAGCAATCGGACAGCAGGCCAAACTGGTTGCCTAGACACAAGTAGTTCTTTGGTTTTTCATTTAAATGTTTTTATTCTTCATAGAGTTTCGATTTTTCATTAAAACATTGTAACAAGTTACAATGCTGACAAACTTTACAGCTGGCCTTTAATTTATATTCAGTTGTTCTGCCAGGGGTCTATTTCTCCAGCATGAGAGCTACTAAAAAAATCATTATCTTTTAAATATATTAATTATTTTCCCTGGAACCTATGTTTTTTTTAAATATTTTATGTTTAACTATGTGGACTTCGCTTACACTTTTTTACTTATAATTGTGAAAGAGTTTATTATATCTAGGTTGAGTGTACGCTCTTTGCTGCTTGTATGTTAGCTGATGAAATCCAGTAAAGATGTGACAGTCAAGAGGCAACAACAAGCTAAAGAACAGTCAATTCTGCAATGCTTCATATGAAACAGTATTAATATCTACTGCTCCTGGGTTTCATACACCGTTCCACTGCCTGTATCACTCCCTTGCCTGTGTCTCAGCAATACTGCCTTCCACAATTGGCAATATACACAGATCCGCCATAACATTATGACCACCTGCCTAATATTGTGTAGGTCCCCCTTTTGCTGCCAAAACAGCCCTGACCCGTCGAGGCATGGACTCCACTAGACCTCTGAAGGTGTGCTGTGGTATCTGGCACCAAGATGTTAGCAGCAGATCCTTTAAGTCCTGTAAGTTGCAAGGTGGGGCCCCCATGGATCGGACCTGTTTGTCCAGCACATCCCACAGATGCTCAATTGGAATGAGATCTGGGGAATTTGGAGGCCAAGTCAACACATTGAACTCGTTGTGTTCCTCAAACCATTCCTGAACCATTTTTCCTTTGTGACAGGGTGCATTATCCTGCTGAAAGAGGCCAATGCCATCAGGGAATTCCGTTTGCCATGAAAGGGTGCACATGGTCTGCAACAATGCTTAGGTAGGTGGTATGTGTCAAAGTAACATCCACATGAATGGCAGGACCCAAGATTTCCCAGCAGAACATTGCCCAAAGCATTACACTGCCTCTGTCGGCTTGCCTACTTCCCATAGTGCATCCTGGTGCCATGTGTTCTCCAGGTAAGTGACGCACACGCACCCGGCCATCCACGTGATGTAAAAGGAAACGTGATTCATCAGACCAGGCCACCTTCTTCAATTGATCTGTGGTCCAGTTCTGATGCTCGCGTACCCATTTTAGGTGCTTTCGGCAGTGGACAGAGGTCAGCATGGGCACCCTGACTGGTCTGTGGCTACGCAGCTCCATACACAACAAACTGCGATGCACTGTGTGTTCTGACACCTTTCTATCGGTACCAGCATGAACTTTTTCAGCAATTTGAGTTACAGCAGCTCGTCTGTTGGATCGGACCACACAGGCCAGCCTTCACTCCCCACGTGCATCAATGAGCCTTGGCAGCCCATGACCCTGTCGCCGGTTCACCACTTTTCCTTCCTTGGACCACTTTTGATAGGTACTGACCACTGCAAACTGGGAACACCCCAGAAGGGCTGCAGTTTTGGAGATGCTCTGACCCAGTCGTCTAGTCATCACAATTTGGCCCTTGTCAAAGTCGCACAGATCCTTATGCTTGCCCATTTTTCCTGCTTCTAACACATCAACTTTGTCGACAGAATGTTCACTTGCTGCCTAATATATCCCACTCACTGACAGGTGCCCTGATAACGAGATTATCAGTGTTATTCACTTCACCTGTCAGTGGTCATAATGTTATGGCGGTGTATGCCTTTATTATACAATAAAAAGTACTGCATGATGTTCTGTAAATATACCTCGTAAAATGGGTTATAAAATCTGTTTACATTTATCTCAAATCATATTTAAAGCCTCAGAGCAGTTTTTTTTAAATTTCCATATCAAATCATTTCTGGGTACCTTATTGTAATTTTTTTCAATGGTAATAACCGAAAGGAAAAATAGCATCTTAACAAATAATTTGGACAGAACTGTTTAGTAGTGGTTAAAATCTTAAGAAGAATCCTTCAAAAAATGATGTTATTGGCAGAGAGGTGTGGAACTGTCTTACTGTTCTAAGAAATAATTTACCACCTTGTGATGTCACCAAGCAGTCTTAAAGTTCTGTCCCACCTGAAAAATGTAATGCTGAACTTCCAGGCATTTCTTTGAAACAGCTCTTCATCAAAAAGGGAAAGTTATAGTTGTAAGATTTGTTTTTGACATGTTTGCTATGGAATATGGGAAAATTGAATGTACATTCACAATTGTTGGGCAAGCTAAATCGATGTTGTGCTACTGGTAACTTGCGATCGACATGTTGGAGACCACAGGAATAAGCTGAACTGAAAACAAACCTTTACATGAAGGGATAGGGAACCAATACAGAAGCCAGCATCTACAGACCAAAGCTGCAACTCTCCAGAGTCCCTGACTGACTGTAACAAGGAGAACAAACAACATAAAATTACAAATGACAACGTATGACAGTTAATGTATGACTTAACATGATTGACATCAATGATTTCCTACCACGCAGACGTTCTTATCGGTATACAGAGAAGATGCTGCCACAAAGTCTCCACTGAGAATGTCCAGGACTTTCACCACCTTTTCAGACTGGGATGGTTTATGCCTGTAGATGTGCCCCTGGTGGAAAACAAATGCCAACTAACAAGAGCCAGGAAATAATGACAATACGTAGCCATAATAGCACAATGTACATAGTACTCACTGTACAGGAAGCTAACAGCAGAATTTCATAGTCTGGTGAATATATTATGGTAGTGGCTGGTTCTTCCAATGTCCAAGTTTGTGTAACCTCTACTCGGTTCCCCTTAATTTGCAAGCAGCGTAGAATATTCTCCTGTAAAACAGAAGTCAATTTAAATTAATACAAATCTGGGATATGCTATTGATGGCTATAAAAATGTGGTTAAGGCAATCAAACTCTAGAAACAGACGTCATTCTCTTGAAACAACTAGAACTCGTGTATCCTCCAGTTTTTGTGAGAATCAGAAATTGTTACCTTTCCTGCCACGAACAGTCCATCTTTATGTAGCGCTAAGCTCTGGAAACTGCCTTGCTGAAACTCAGGACAGTCAGCTGGACAATGGCAGAGACACACGTTTTATCATCAGTTTATCAATCAAGTCTACACACCTTTATTAAAAACATTTTTTATGTAAGCTGCAGAGAAATTAACCATTTGTGTTTCACTTTAATACTGTTGGTAATTGGATCTTATTACTGGTGAAAAAAAGTAGGCCTTCAGCCTTGAAATAAACAAAAGATGCATTTTCAATGTGTGTAGACCTTTGATATCCATCCTAGAGTATATTTAAGAATACTGATCTGATGTCCATGCAGATGTAGTCTAAACAAACACTGAAACAGATTATGATCTAGAGTCTTTTGGGCAATGTTTCTAAGATTGGTAACTCCGTTAACACACCTTTGTTGCCCTTGATAGTGCTTTGTTAAAATAGGTTGTACCTGAGGGGCTGATGAGAACAAAGACAGTCAGGGAATCTGAGTCAACCTGCAGTAGGTGGCCTTCCTGACAACCCACAAAAAGCTCTGAGGCTGTCCAGCAGATTGCACTAGGCGTCAGCCTGGTCTTGATGTGATCTTTGGGCTTGGAAAACAGAGAAAGAATTCAATTCTTGTGGAAGAATTAAAACGGCAAGACAAGTGAACTACAAAGGTTAGACGTGAGACATAGTCTATGCAAATAGTTCCAGTGATTAAAAAAAGTACCACAAAGGCTTCTGCCTTGGCTCCTGCAAGCCCTGCAATGGCTGAGATTGGCATCTGAGGTCCCAAGTAGGTAAGCTTTCCAGTAGGGATATGAGAGGGGTTCTTCTCCCTCTCAACCAGAGATCCATCTGTCACACGAAGCTCTATCACACTAACAATTAACAATGTAATACATAATAAATACCACATTAATTATATAAAGTGTACACATACGGTAAATTTTGAATTGAATACAACATCTTGACAATATTAACCTCAGTTTTGGTCACTTATATAATCATAGGTTGGTTGTATGTCAGTAGAATCACAAATATCTATTTAGTTTCAATTAACCTCATTTACCTCGGTTTCATTAAATGAAAGCTGTCACACTTCTCAATGTTCCAAACTGTAAGGGATGAAGCACTCAAAGTGCAAATCTGGAGCCAATTCACTGGGTTAAATGTTAAAGAGGTGATGTCTTTTCCAGCTTGTGGTTGGTTGCAAACTGGATTCCCAGTTTCCCAGTTCCTAAAACAATGCATAATGCATAAGTACCACAAATAGTGTATAAAATGTCTTTTACTAAACAAAATTTACAAAAACTAAAAAGGACATGCAAGAAAGGTATTAATAGTAGTTACCATACTGTTAAGGTGTGGTCCGGTAGTGATGAGCAGCAGGCCAAATAAGTACCAGCAGTACTTAGTGCCAGAGATGTGTAGTCCAGCTCGGCTGCTCCTGTAAATGGAAACAAAACACTTTATTAATATTGCTTATAACTGTGAGCATTTGAAAAGCTAAATGCAATGTAACTCATCCATTAGGTAATGTTAAAATGATTGTGTCAGAAAAAGACTTACCCTTTAGTTCATTTTTCAGCTTAAGTTCAGGATAATTGTACACAAATATGGAGGGATTCAGTTTATGGTCAGAGAATGCAAGGGTCCGGGAATGTCCATTTGCTGTGAATGAACCAATTCCTCGACCAGGACACTGCAGAACACTTCTTATTTCTGTCTCCATATTCAGAAAAACTATGTAGTTCCCAGAAACGTAGCAGGCTGTTTTCTTGTCAACAAATTCAACATTTGTGCTTGTCAAACCCTGGGCCCACCTAAGAAACAAAGCACATTTTAGACAGAAGGTTAAAAATGTGAGAAAGGTCTGGTGGAACAATGCGTCAAACTTTGTAAGCCAATAAATAAGCAAATCGTGAGATACCCCCGACAATACGCATTGGCTAAATCTGCATGTACAAACCAATGATCTCCCACAACAACTTCACTCACGTATCTTGTGCAGCAATGTAACGTACCCACTGCTAGCTAATTTAAACACTCCTAAACTCCTCAATTTGATGTGAAATTGCGTGACGACCTAAATCTAGAAAGCGAATTACAAACAGATTACTGTATGTTGACACTCAAAACTGTTTTAAAGGAGAATTGTTGTTGTTGCTAAAAAAAAAAAAAAATTAAGATTCATGGGAAAAAGCTGTCGAGGAAAATGTTTTGCTAAAATTTATTTATTACAAATACTGTATGCTGTACAGAAATGCAACATCCAACAATTTCAAAGCTTTTATTAAGCAACTGCACATTTGAAACCAGGGCTTCATCTGTGAAGAGCTAAAATCTGGCCAAGACCCTGGTGAAGAGGCGACAAGCATGCAGATAAGCTTCCCGGACATGGTTTCTGACAGATTCTGTAGACATGTTTCAGCTGTACAAAACCACAGTTACATCAGCTGTCCGGGTGGCGGGTCTCAGACGATCCCGCAGGTGATGTATGCTGTACTGTAGGTTACACATGGTCTACAGTTGCGAGGCCGGTTGTGTTTACTGCCAAATTCTCTAAAACGATGTTGTCTTACCGTAGAGAAATTAACATTCAATTCTATAGCAAAAAACATTGAATCGGCTACTAAAGTACTTGTAATGCTGGTGGCTAAATGAACAGAGCCTTTTTAGGAATCAAGAGGCATAACTAAATCATCAAAATAATCGTCAAAACTATGCATTTTATCTTACCTGACTTCTAAATTGCCCAATATGTCCATTTCTGAAAATATATTTAATAGACTAGGTAGCAAAGAGTTTACTGTGCGAGACAAATCAACTGAACGGCAATGCAGGCGCAAAGGTTTGCTTGTGTTACCTTGACTACAAGGACCTCCTTTCTACTGGTCTGGGTTCACCACGTTTTAACGTCCTGGGACGTTCAGACAGAAATTCACTACATAGAACAAACATGAATTTCGTAGAGTAGAATCCCTACATGTAGAATTTAGGGACCACGTCTGCTCTTTTCATACAATTTATATCTAAAACAAAGTTTAGCAACTGCACATTGCCCAAAGCTGTGGGACTTGCGTTTACGTCGACTGGATTAACCCATTTGTTCCCAAAGGTTTCATTCATATCGTCAGGTTAATGTTTTAATATATAAACATGTTCTGCATTAATTATTTGAATATGCTTATGTACCTTTTCAGTATCAAGAAACAATTTGGCTTCTGTCCAGAGGCATAGGTTTGTATTGTACACTGCTCAAAACAATTGAAGGAACACTTAAATCACACATCAGGTCTCAATGAAGGAAATAATGATCAAAATCTTTACTGGACATTGTGTAATTCGTTGAGAACAAAATGACGTAACAACGGTCAATGGAAACTATAAAATCATCAACTATTGAGGGCTGGATTCAAACTCACACCGAAAATCAAAGTAAACAATTGAAATCACAGGCTGCTCCAACATGAATTTCATCACGGCAACTCATAATGTGACTCAGTAGTGTGTATGGCCCCCACGTGCCTGTATGCACTCCCTACAATGTCTGGGCATGCTCCTGATGAGACGGCGGATGGTGTCCTTGGGGATCTCCTCCCAGACCTGGATCTGGGCATCAGTGAGCTCCTGGACAGTCTGTGGCGCTACTTGGCAGCGTCGGATGCGCCGATACATAATGTCCCAGAGGTTCTCACTTGGATTCTGGTCTGGGGAACGTGAGGGCCAGTCAATGGCATCAATGACTTCGTCATCCAGGAACTGCCTACACATTCTGGCCACATGACGCCAGGCATTGTCCTGCACCAGGAGGAACCCAGGACCCACTGCACCAGTGTAAGTTCAGCATAACGTTCACCATGGCGTCTCCAGACTGTTTCACGTCTGTCACATGTGCTCAGTGTGAACCTGCTCTCATCTGTGAAGAGAACGGGGCGCCAGTGGCGGACCTGCCAATTCTGGTGTTCTCTGATGAAAGCCAATCGAACTGCATGGTGCTGGGCTGTGAGCACAGTTCCCACTAGATGACATTGGGCCCTCATGCCACCCTTATGGAGTCAGTTTCTGACAGTCTGGTCAGAAACATGCACACCAGTAGCCCGCTGTAGGTCATTTTGTTGGACTCTGGCAGTGCTTTTCTTGTTCCTCCTCGCACAAAGGAGCAGATACCAGTCCTCCTGCTGGGTTGTTGTCCTTCTACGGCCCTGTCCAGCTCTCCTCATGTAACGGCCCGTCACCTGGTATTTCTTCCACGCTCTTGAGACTGTACTGGGAGACACAGCAAACCTTCTTGCAATGGTACATATGGATGTGCCATCCTGGAGGAGCTGGACTACCTGTGCAAACTGAATGGGCTACAGGTACCGCCTCATGCTACCAGTAGTGACAAGGACACTAGCAAAATGCAAAACTAGTGAAGAATCGCTCAGGAAGGATAAGGAGAGAGCCACTGTCTATGGCCACCACCTGCAAAATCATTCCCTTTTTGGGGGTTGTCTCGCTGTTGCCTCTCCAGTGCACCTGTTGTCACTTCCATTTGTAACAAAACAAGTGGCTTTGATTCACAATTGTTTTTGCTTCCTAACTGGACAAACTGATATCCCTGAAGTTTAATTGACTTGCTATTATACTGTGATGATTACGTGTACCCTTATTTTTTAAATATTTTTTAATATTAGGGGGGGGTCAGGGTCAATGGATCCAAGGATTTTCACTCTTTTCCAGGGGCATCACACTGACCTGTCTGTAATATTGGGGGTTCATGACCTCCCCCCCAAATCCACACCCCTGCTTCAAAAAAAACACTTTCGACAGATCAGTCTTTATCATATTATCGTGTTTACGTTTCTTTGTCTCTCACTTAAACACTAAATACAAGTGGTGAACTGGTAAAAAAAAACTAAGCCAATGACTTTGTAGAATTCATGATTACCGCCTACTTGCATTAAGCCATTTGCATGTTAAAAGGTGAAGCCAGGTAGAGATCTTAGTTCCCTAAAATCTATCTTTTAGCAAAGACGTTCATGGCCGTTCTTTGACACCGTTGTTCCGGGTAGTTGTGTGAAGTTAGTGAAATGCTGTTGATAAAGAAGACAAGCACGAGATAGAGAAATCGCAGACTCTTGGCATAAATTATCCCTGTGAGGTCATACTGTAATTTTTTTCTACCTGGAACTTCTACAGTTCCAAACAGAAGTAATAAAGAGCGACGTTCAGCTACAACTGCAGCCTCACCCAGTCATTAACCAAACATGGGTGAAGGGTTGGAGAGTGGCTAAGAGGCACATGCTGGAACTCCCTTCCTGACAGCCTCAGGGCTGCAGACAGTTATGGCTTTTAAAGCAGGCCTTAAGACACACCTGTATCAGACGGCCTACCCTCCCCTTTAATCAAATTATACTGTACATTATTATAATAATATGTCTTATTATTTTAGTTTACTATATGATCATTATAGTTTAATGTATATATTCTGAATATATTTAATTTTTATCTGATAGTTCTTTTATTCATTTCATATTATTATTTGCTTTTTTCTTCATGCACTTTGAGATTACTCCTTTATAATGAAAAGCGCTTTACAAATGCAAACAAATATTATTATTATGTTTACAGTACAGTCCACCTCCTCCTGCAGGTCTCCTCGCTGATCATCCTATGCCTAACTGTCAGTGGCTGTCATCCTCACGTACAGCTAGAGGGAACTCGGTGTCACCGTGATTACAGTAACCGGTTGGGCTCTGGCTCAATCCATCCCGTGACCTGGAAGTAGATGCCGTCCCTGGGCAGCTGTACATGTAGCTGTTCAATATCATCTGGACCTGCAGGTGCAGAAAAAGTGATTGATGATCGAAAAGACATCTTAGAGCCCTTAACTACCTCACTGAATGACACATCTATGTTGAACTACAGTGGGTCCTAAAAAAGGCTTTGGAGATATTGTTAGAAAAGATAAACTTTATAATCTGTGAATGATATTTATTACATAATATGTACACTACCATTCAAAAGTTTGGGGTCGCTTAAATATTTCCTTGTTTTTCGAAATAAAAGCAAATTCTTTGTCCATTAAAATATAAAATTGATCAGAAATACAGTGTAGACATTGTTAATGTTGCAAATTACTTTTGTAGCTTGAAACGGCTGATTTTCAATGGAATATCTACATAAGCGTACAAAGGCCCATTATCAGCTACCATCACTCCTGTGTTTCAATGGCATATTGTGTTTGCAAAACACCAGTCTCAATGTCAATTTTTGTTGTAATTTTCGTTGTTATTCCACTAATATCATTGGTGGTGGAAAAGATCAGCGATGATTTGTCTTAATTTCAGGTCCAATACACTTATCTAATTTCATATGACAATCTTGTTAAAAACATTGGTTGTGTTAGAAAACTGATTGTAATTATCACTAACTAATAGATTCTGACATGAGAACATTTTATTTTCTATCCTGATTAAACAAAGGATCTCCACAAAGAATAAGAAAGGCCATCAGTTCATGCAATTATTTTCATCATCTAGCCAAAAAGTGTGCTAGCTAACTTCCTCTTTGAGAAGCACTTGAAATGCATGGACAGGTATTTAGAGATTGCTGAAAACATCCTGATAAAAAAGGGCTTCTCCTGTTGAGATGTAGGGAGATTATCCTCTAGAAGTGGAAAAACAAATAGTACTTTTACATGTTATTACTTGACTACACATTGTGGAGTTTCTTTGAACATGAATAAGTCAAATAGAAAACGTAATGCTATCTTACCCAAGACATCCCCAGCAGTAGTCAGGTCTTCACATTCTGACGGGTCGGAACCTTTCCTGCAATCCTTCTTGTTCTTCTCTGAGGAATATGTGTATAAAGAAAGTAACATTTAAACAAATAAAACAAACAACAGCAAAGTTATCAACCTCACGATAATGACAACACAATCTAACACACTAACATTTTTATGGATGGTTTTATATTTTGTACACTCACAATAATGTTGTTTAATCACATTGATCACTCTGACAAGCCTTTGTAGGATGGAGATCTTCACTTTGTTAGTCATCACATCTTCAGCCAGAGGAAGAGCCTCAGGTCCTGTGGCTTTGAACAATGTTCTTGAGGTGGCTCTTGTTGCCTCATTACATCTGTAAAAAAGCTCTTTACTCAAGGACTTAATAAGAATCCTATCAAATTTAGAGTCCTGAGTTGATACGGCCATTTGCAGAATTTTCTCTGAGCCAAACCCCTCCAAAATATTATTATACACTGCCCTGTACACTTCATGAATCTTTAGCTTTTCTGGTTAAACTTGGGTCTCTGAGTAGCCTGACACTGCACAGAAGGCAGCCATGATCTTCGGATCAGGTCTGGTGATTTGCGTGCAATGTCAACAGATCTGTTTTAGATTGAATCTTTGACATCACCACTGTCAAAGTGATCAGAGGATCGGGTTAGAGGTGCAGCATGTGGGCTGGTTGACATGTTATCACAGACAGTGATGCTACATCAGAACAACTTTGGCATCCTCCTTCTCTCCATCTATGTTGTCCCCAAAGCCACAGATTCCATGACCTGGCTCACCAATACTTTAAACAGACTGGCAATTTCAATGAACTCTGATGAATAGGAGGAGCATGAAATTCTATCTTCAGACACAGTAGCCAACAGACTGACCCTCTGAGAGAAAGTCAGTGAAGATAATGAAGGCAGAAGGCTAGGAATCAGGAGGTGTTTCAGACTCCACTGCAAACAGCTGAACTAACTCATGAGATGCTTGCTTCCCCACTTTTGTCCTTCCTTTCCAGTTCATCAAGAGCCGTATCGGATGCACTCTTTCCAGTTGACACTGTCAGAACCGGGGGGACTGTCAGAAACAATGTAGTTTACTTGTAAGATCACATAAGAGAGGACCAATCCTTTCTTGAGATATAATATCCTCCTGTGTGGCCACTGCAGCAGTCAGGTCAGGGTGATTCATTAACATGAATTCAACCCTGCATGGATAATGTAAATAATAATACAATAGTCAATACTGCATTGGATATCATAAAATGCACCTGCTAGAAAGCTGTTAAATAAGTGTTTTTACATTTAAATTGAGAAATTATTATACACACAGACGCTGGGAACATTCCTATTGGGATAGGGTGTTCTGGACCTGAAAATGTGTGCGCCGCTATCACTCTTATGTATCTGCTTCGTCATGTATTTCACATCCCTTATGAGCTCCAGTCTTTCCTGCTGAAAGGGAGCAAAGGGTTTTGCACTGCTGTCACTCTTGGTTGAGTCAGTGTCATCCTCTTTACAGTCAGTTACTCTAAGTATGCATTCCAGGGCAGGCACCAGGATGTGCAGAGAGGTCTGGGAAATAAAGGTCACTATGGTCTTGCACAATTTGACAAGATATCCCAAGGTCATCTGTTTTTAAGAAACCGAACAGAGCAAGTTCGTCAGTGCAGCTGTGATGTAAGGTTTTCTAGATAGTACCCAATTGTTGTCTTTGGCTTAGATCAAGTCTGATAGGACATATTAATTCATAAAATATTAGACACGTGGTATCCAACTTTTTTAGTTACTGCGATTTTGCAGGAAAGATTTGAGGATTGGGTATCTGTAGCCAATCTCATCGTTGTTTCCTGGGCCGAAGGCAAAATGTTTTTAAGCTGGCCTGCACTAGGCCTAATTGTCAAACACGTTGCAGTGTGCACAGCCAAGAACGGTACTCTGCCTATAAAATAAATAACCTACAGTATGGATATGCGTTTGCAATAATATGGTTATGCCTCCCTCCTGTGGCAATATCTTGATATTACATGTGTAATTCTACTGAACACAGTAAGGTAGGCTGGAGTCCTGCACAGTTAAATCAAAACTAACACATTAAATAATGCTATTTGACCTGTCAAATAAGATACAGAATATAGAACCATCCTTAAAGGGGCACTGTGTTGAATCCTGCCTGTAAATAATAACACAACTTGTCGTTTTGTCCTCCTGCCTTAACAAAGTATTACATAGTCCAGGATGGTTTCGGGTGGGATGCTAGTGACTGTATAAAGTGAGTAAGGAGATTCTAAGACATGCAAACTGAAAGGCGAACTGGTGAGAAAGTTTAAATGAGCAATATCTCAGGCACTAAGGTCAATTTTGTAGAAAAATATTGTTTGAAACATTAACTTTAAACATTAACTGCATATGTCAACTAATCATTTTTGCTTGCGTATATGCTACTATTACAATAAAAACCATACATATTGCCCCTTTATAGAGTTACTATCAACATCTATTTTAGTTACGGCCCGCAGGATTGCCAGATTTCGTTTACAGTATACTGTACTGCTCAAACATGGACTCCACAAAAAAACAGCCCAAATGTTATTTTTACTATACAACTGTATCTGTAAATCAACCCACCCAAATCCATTTTTGCCCACACACTGTCATTAAAAATAGCCCAATTGGACAGGAAACTTAGCCCAATCGGTCAGGAAACTTTATCTTGGAACACTGATGGCCCGCCCTTTCAAACTTTTATAAATCCCCTCCCCAAAAAAATCCAACCATAAATATTCATTTTGGGGTGGGTACACGTTTATCGGCTGCACTACATTTCCATGGCTGAAATCTCAGTCAGGTACTAGCTTTTTCCGCTGACTGGACTAAACATGGAAAGTGATAGCAAGTCCCTGCAATGAAAAAACATTTTTGCGACTGAACGCTGGGAATTCTCAGATGGCCAAGAGACATACACATTTTAAACATTGGTACCAATTTAGAAATGAGGAAATGATAAAGGGTCCATGATGTGTGCAAAGCTGGTAGACACAAACCCAAGAACACCCAACATTCAAAACGTATAGATTAAAGATGCAGACTGGCACTTCGCAATTAATAAAGTGTTTTTTTAAACCTCCCATTTTGGGCTGGATGTGTAATATACAACATGGCAGATTTTGCGGGGACACTTCTTGGATTGAAAGCACCACTTTTACAACAAGTGGGCAAAAATCACAGACTGCATCTTTAATACACAAATAACCTTTCACTGGGAGGTTTGGTTTTTGATAAGCTTTCTGGAAGTAGGGGCATGTGATTTAGAGCTTCAAGTGACAGGACAGAAATGAATTACTATTTATTTTCCTTGACAGCCTTTCAACTATCTAGAACAATATTTACAACAGTAAAATTACAACTATACATTGTGGCAAGCTAAAATTGGTTAACTTCACAAACACCATTTTTACAGGTCTGTGAACAGATGGTGGAAAAAACACTATGGATTATTCTAATGTTCAGGAATTGGTAATGCCACACTGTCTTGACTGTCACATTGTTAAATTGTATTTCCTTAACACTTTGGAGCTGCAACCCAGGTTAAAAAAAGTTAATGTGTAGCTATCAATTATGTCAGGACTCCTAACAAATAATAAATAGTTCATCATTCAAACTGACAAAAATCAGGAAGCTGCCTTCAGCATCTAAAAATCATAGAAAAAATAATAATGAAAACAATGACATTCCACACGGTTATTAAGCACATTTTGTGGTAGGGAAAATAAAATAAACATGAAAGACTCTGTAAATAAAAAAATATATAATTTATTTAATAAAAAAATGATGTGTATACAAAATAATACTTTAACAAGTGCGTTCAATTTCCATTTCTAACCATGCACTTATATTTGCCATATTCAATCCCAGCCAATGCTAGTCTGTGCCAAAGTGACTGGCCTTCGGATTTTACTTCTCATTTTGATGCCAAAACAACTAATGCGTGGCCAAAGAGATTAACTATTATGTCTCATACTCAAGGTACCTGTTTCAACCCAAGTGGCAGTTTTATTTTGCAGACTCCTCACAGTCACGTCTCTTTGGCTATGCACACAAGTAGTAGATTTGGCATTGTAATGAGAATGCACTAGCAAAAAATACCCCCATACCTCCTTTCTAATATGGTGGTGGATCTTTGATGTCGATGGGCAGTGCCGGCTCTAGTCCTTTGGGGGCCCTAAGCAAAATTTAATTTGGGGCCCCCTTCTCCCCTATTGGTCGGGAGGTCCCCCAGCAGTCGGAGGCCACCTAGCCGTTGGGGGCCCTAAGTGACATCTTATGTCGCTTATGCCTGGAGCCTGCCCTGTTGATGGGGCTATTTGGCCTCCGCTGGTCCCGGAATCCTACTTAGAAAGGAGTTGCTTGAGAAATAATAGTTATTTTTCAACAGCTCTTTATGGCTAACATTGTGTGCCGAATCACAATCACAATGCCGTCTGATTTGCATATTTTATTTTTAGCTCAAAACAATTATCTGTGGTTACAAGTTAATGTAATATATATATATATATATATATATATATATATATATATATATGGTGTTTCTCAATGTGGAAATAATGTGGGTATAATGTGGGTATAAAAGAATCCTTCTGGTCCACATAAAAATATTTTAAAATTACACCAGGTAAAAATGTAGCCTGATTTAATTTGCATTTTACAATCTTACATAAATGTAGCCTACATTTGGGACTTTCCACTGGAGACCTGCAGTTTTTGTTCGGATGTCTTTTACACATTTTAAATTAAGACCCATTTGAAAGCCCACTTGCCCTTGTTAAGGTCAACAGCATTATAAACTTTAGTAGTACTAAGTTGTTTTGGCCAAAAACCTGGTTGTCTCCATCAGGAGGATAAAACTATTTTCTATGATGACAATGACCTTACACACACATTGAAATCAACAAAAATGGTTAATTAACCACAAAAAAATCAACATTTACAATAGCCACCTTAGTCCCAGAACTGAATCGAAGATGGTAATCTAAAAGTGCAGATTGAACGATCTGGGATCGTTCTGCATGGACCAAAACATTCTCAAATTTCAGCATGGTTATCTTTGCAAGGGAGGGTGTACAAAGGAATGAAAAGGAGGATAACAATCATTTTAAAACTACACTTTTGGGGAAATATATTATTTCCCCCAAAATGTTATTTTTCAAACTCATGCTACAGCACTACATTCACAGGAAGCAGTGACTTTCTTTCACCACTTTCCTGCCAAAAAGCATAATAATCCTAAAATTGTCTTGTAAAAAATATATCCATACTACAACGTATATGGACTTTTTTAGAATTCAAAAGTATAAATATTATATCTAAATAAACATTTCTAATTTTGTTTTATGTTAGAGTTACTTCATTTAATCAACCGTGTTGCTCATGGGTCACTCCAAGCATTTTGGTTCCCCTGAGATGTCATCTGCTAATTTGTATGCCATCAATAAAACTTTGAAACTGTACTGTTACTAAAAATACTCTTTGGTAACTTACAAACAACAAACCCTTAACATCCATCTCAAAATAATCATTGGTCATCGCTTAGAATATTGTAACAAATGTATACCTCCACTAATTCCAGTGCATCAAAGCAGTCAGACTTTTACGCTGAGTTGACTCTGATGAGCGTCTCCATTTTGTAACAAAGGTGTGTACTCTCTTATCAGAACAGAAGCATTCCTGAGCATCTCCTGGAAATGCTGAAGTGTGTCAGCATAAAGCTTTCTCTGTAATACCAGTGGACGGAAAAGATTGATGGGTTCCACCATGCGGAACATTGCGGGAACCCGGACTTCTGACGGAACTTTGCTATTTCCGACAATAGCGTGACAGAGTCTTTTCTCCTGAAGACTCCTGTGTATGAAACCAAGCATGTCCTGCAGTCTGTGCTTCAGATTCTCAGAGCCCCAGCAAGAGGAGCCTCTACTTAACAACAGGTGCAACAGAGTTGTCTTCAGGTGGTAGTTTGTCAAAGCACACATGCCCGTTAGACCAACCTGTTTCTGGTGTAGGAAAGTAACGATTTGGAGGCAGTGGAGGTGGCAGGCATTTTCAGGCAGGCTTTTAGCAAAATGTCTGAGCAGGTTTCTCTCATAGACAGCGAAGGAAAGGGGCCAGTAAGTGTCTGAGCTGCTGCTGTTGTCAAAGGGGAAGTGTGACACAAAGTAGGAATCAGTGTCCTTTAGTTGCACGACAGGGATGATGTTCATCACAACAACCTTTCCTGAGCGGAATCGGACCTTCAGCGCTCCAGCAGCGTCAAGGTTGCGAAAAGTGAGCTCAAATTCATATTTATGAGAAATACGTCCCCAGGCTTTGGTCACGGAGATCTGAAACCACTTCATGACCTGGTCCTTTCCTAGATAAGGCGTGTTCCTGGAGCACAGAAGGTAATCTGGAGTGTAGTCTGCTCTAGGATGCTCATTTTTGCCATGCAGCAAACATAGCAAGTCCTCACCCAGGTTGGCAGAACCGCAGAGGCAGGCATCCTCATTCTCCCTGACCTTCGTCACCTTGATCCTGGCACAGCCCTGCATATCCGGGGGCACGTCACTGGAGGGGCTGCACCACAGTTGGAACTGGAATGTGTACGGTTCTGGTGGGACAAATGGGACGATGAGATCACACATCAGGGGTTTGCTCACCCTCCATGACTCAAACATGCTCCCGATGCCCACAAAGTCCCCCACCTCCATGTCGACCCCCCTGTCACATGCACTTCTCAGGGACTCTAGAAGGTCGTCAGCAAAGCCCTCCACAAACTCCCGCACCCTCCAGTTCTCATGGGCTGATGTGTGGATGCATCTCTCACAGAAGCCGTTTAGGACTTCCTTATCAAGCATGAGTGCCTTGGAACTGATGGATATCCCCTCCACAAACCCATCCTCATCATCAGTGTATCGGGATTCCATGTCTGTCAGATCTTGCCGGAACACCTCGATAGCGAAGAAAATGAACAGCGAGAGGGCGCTATAAAAGTACCAGCTGTAGCCAGTCTCTGAGTCAAGGTCCTGCTGCTCCGTGTCTGTATTCAAGAGCTCCTGCTCCAGCCGCACCTTCTCCAGGTTAAGCTTCTCCTCATGCTCCCTCATGCGGGTCAGCAGCACCGGGTCTTGCTCTGGCAGGGTGGTGTTCTCCTGGGTGAAGAGCAGAGGGTTGTTCATGATGGCTGCTGCCACTACCACAAACACCCGTGCTATGGCCCCCTGCATTCTGGCTCCCTGGGTCTCAGGGAAAAGACAAAACCTGTGTCACCATTCACACCAGCATCTCACGGACTCTGATTAGAACCTGAAAAATACAACAACAAAAAAACATTATGAAATGTCATAATGAGCTTTAGAGCTACAGCATTTCACTTAGTTTAAAGGAGCTACTATTTGGTAATGCTATCATTTACTGTGCATTGTGAGGTGATTCAGAAGAACAACCACTTTTTAAGAAAGCTGTATGCCTCTAATTATAGATATAGAGCAGAATGATGCACTGTAGGGAGTACAAAATTTCAGGGAGTAAGATGATCTTTTGAAAATAAATATGAAGTACTGCAACCGTGTCCTAAGATCAGACACTTGTGCGAAAACGCTATTATTTTTTCACTCTTCAAAGTTGTATTCTGTGAGTGTTGAAAACCCCTTTCATGACTGCACAATCTTTAACTTAGAATGTACAGTCCACTATGTACTGAATGTGCAATATTCAGTGTAGGCCTATACTAGTATGTAAATGCAATTATGCAGTTTATTACATCCACAGAGGAATTTCATATTTTCTCTCATAAATAATTCGAATTTATTGTTATTTAACAACATTCCAATATTCATTACCATTTTGTATAAAAATGTGTACCGTTTCAAATATTTAATTACATCCATTTTCTTCATCACATTAAATGCGGGGCTTTTATTATGAAGGCAAAACCAGGAGAAGCTAGGAATCCACTATCGTGGCTTACTCCTACTGTGGCTGGCTTCCTATACGTCAAAGTAGCCGTATTAGCGAGTCAAGTTCCGGTTTCAGAGAAGGCCTATAACAGTTGCAAAGTTGCTTAGCTAATAGTAAAATAATTAATCCGTTTTTTTCGCTGAATGTTGCACTACCCTTTATTACGGGATAAACAAAAGTATTGTAAATTACCGAAGTTTGCTCTATTTGCAACAAAGTTTAAACCGAAAACGTGTCGATTAACGGGATAGGATATAAACAGATATTCTCAACTGAATGAGGACATCGCAGATGTAGACTTACCAAACTCTATCTAATAATTTAATCATGTAAAAAAAAAAATCATAAATTAAATCACTTACCTTAAAAATGGTCTTTATGTCAGATTTCGCTGAACACAATATATTCTTATGGACAAACAGCAAAGAAATCTAAGGTTGTCTATTTGATTGAACCGAGGAAAGCTCTGAAAAAAGTCCCTAATGAGGAGAGCGTTCAGGAGGGGTGGGTCTACTTTTTTCTTCGTTTTTCGCAGACTACAAACAAAATGAAAGTATACTCGCCACCTACTGTGCGGGATGTAAATAACGGATCTCTGGCTATCTCCTGAAACGTTTCGGCCGTGTAATTCTGAAGATAAAGATATTTTAGCAGGCCTCACGTATCTGGTGTTCCAGTTCAGTTAATCACTACTGACATAAATGCAACAAAATCAACCTTCTTTATTGGTATTATGTCCTCTCCACTCATCTCCATTCTTTCAAGTTTTGGCACAGCTTACACAAAGGATACCTACAGTCCTAATCTTAGTTACTGCAACCTCCCTCACCCTTGCAGGACAGGCTGGTAATTCAGGGATATGAGTCCCCTTACAATTACAGTATCTTGGGGGTGTTTTTCCAGACTCTTCACAGCACCATGTTTATTCCTTCTACACACACTTTCCACGTGTCCATATCTCACACATCCAAGTTTAACATGATTCAGCAGGTACTCTTAAACAACAGTAAAACAGATATTACAGAACACATAGGAAGGTATATAAGACTATTCCTCCTTGCAGAATCTTTTCAAGCCCCTCAGATCTTTTGGTCTGTGCTTTAAATGCTGTCTAAAGTTGTGTGAAGTCTAGGGCAAAAACAAAAACATGCACCCCAGAACCAGGATTAAGAAACACTGTCTTAGAGTGTCCTTGGGCCCCTGAAATTCTTTGGCTGATCATGTGGCAGTTGAGAAAATTCAAGATCCTCTAGTCCAGCGGACTAAAGATCTTGAAAAATATCCTGTGTATAACACAAATAAAAAGAATAGCAAACAAAAAAGGATTATTGTCAATTAAAGTAAGAACACAACTAATCAGTTAAAATGAAAATACAGGCCAACACTAGTGAACAAAGAGATATTTGACCATGACACTCCTGAGCCAAGCCAATCACATTGCACATCCCTGTGTATGTGTGTATTTTCTGTATTATGAAGCCTATTTGCGTGTGAATGAAAATGTTATTGTATACCAAACCCTAATGCTAACCCATTGGCCGGCAAAACTAGGACTGTCGAAAAGTCTTACATTTTCACAAGGTTTTATATTTTAATGTAATGTCTATACACTGGTGAATTTTGGTGTGAAAATGTAGGGAAACAAGCACATACACAAAAAAATTTATTGTAGCATGTGTATTTACTGACTAAATTCACAAAATGTTACCAATTCAAGCGTAACAACTGAATGCTAATGTCTTCTTTTTAACATTATAAGTTTGTGATGTTTTATAATTAGCTGGGAGGCTAGTCAGGATTGAAGGAAAAATTAACAGACCAAAGTCCAGACAAATCATTGATGAAAATCTGCTCCATAGCGCTCAGGACCTCAGACTGGGATGAAGGTTTACCTTCCAACAGGACAAAAACCCTAAACACAAAGTCAAGACAATGTAGGAGTCTGTGAATGTCCTTGAGAGACCCAGCTGGAGCCTGGACTTGAACCCAATTGAACATCTTTGGTGAGACCTAAAATTTGCTTTGCAGCAACATTTCCCATCCAACCTTGAGAGGATCTGCAGAGAATAATGGGAAAAACTCCCAAAATACACGGGTGCCAAGCCTGTAGCGTCACACCTAAGTAGACTCAAGGCAGTAATCGCAAAACCCGAATTTAAAAAACAGTTTTTTCTCGGTTTTGCTTGGTCATTATGTGGTATGTGGAAAAATTGAAGGGGTCTGAATACTTTCCAAACGTACAGTATGGTCAATATACCACTCTAGAGGGCTGTCCTAAACACAATGGGCCTGGATACAGCCTTTAGCTGTGTTATATTGGCTATAATAAAAAGATAACTTATTGCTAATAAACCTGTTATTAAATCAGTTAGAACAGTATTCATACTTTTTTGGTCATACCTGTTGTATATTGTCTCATATGAGTTGGGAGATTTGAATCCTGAATACACACTGGATGAAAGCTGTGGTACATGAGACCGTTTGCCACTGGTATTACATTACATTATTTTTACCGTTCTAACTGCATTGGAAACCGGTTTATAAAAGCAATAAGGCATCTCAGGTGTTTGTGATATATTGCAAATATATAATATAAATGTGTTGTGCCTAAGAACAGCTCTCAGCCAAGGTACAGTATTGGACACACACCACACCTTTTTGCTAACAGCTTTCAGTCTACAGTATCAGCATTTTGGGTTTGAACCACTCAGTTTATAATGCAGTGTATTGTATAATGCATACTTGTATACTTACAATCCGACCCATTTGTTCAAAAGACAAAAAGTTCATGTCAAGCCCTGTAGGTTTAAGTATAGTGTGTCTGTGTTTTTTCCACAGTTTGTCAGTCATGCTGACTGTGTCTTTGGTAACTTGCATCAGCTGTGTTTTTTCAGCATTTTAGTTTAATATAGGTTTTTTTCCTTCTTTACCTAATCCAAATGCAATGCAGCTGTGCAGTCAGGAAAAGACAGGTTGGAGAGGGTTGCCAGGTCTTTCTTTGCTGAGCCATATTTTGCATCCCGTAGCAGCAGTTGCTAGGAAAAAACTGGTTGCTGGCTTGGGCTTATTTTGACCTTTATAGGATAAATTAACTTCCATCTGATTATAAAATTTTGTGTAATCTATATTTATTGTATGCTCTATCCCTCAAGTTTAGACTCTTAAAGAGACATAGTGCAAGTAAATGTGCGATGGTTAAGCCAGAGAGATTCAATGAAATTCAATGAAGAACAATATACTAGAAATACCTTTTCTAGAGGAATCATATTCATTATCTTCAAGAAAACATGTCTGGAATGTTCTAGAAAGGACAGTGTATTTCACTTCAGTCTTCATTCGCCTACAGAGGGCTGAGGCTTCTCTCTGTTGGTCTCTCCCATCAAAAAACATTCATTATTAATAGAACCAGAGACTCTTTATTGCTCAAGCCAATTACAGTAACGCCCCACCGACTCCTGCCAGTCTCATTTGCTGCCGAGGCATGTGTCTTTGATGTTGATCAACATGAGGACTCTGGGGAAGTCATTTTTAATAGAGCAGAGCAGGATTATGTTACTGTTGGTCCCTGGGGTGAGACATTTTAAAAAAAAACATTTGTGTTTTATTCTGTTATCAGGGAACCCGGCCATTCTGTAGCCAGTGTCCTGCCACTCTGTCCCTCCTATCAAAATGACATGGTAGTTAATCCTATTACACTTTCATTTAAGGAGCCACATAAATGTGAGGAGTGGAGGAAGCTAATTTACCCTGGCACAGGCGGCACTTTCTCTACAGGGATCAATCACAATTATCAGGATATGATATGGTTAGCTATTATTCAGCTAGTAGGATTGAGAAAAGCTGGACAAAAGGAAAGAAAAAGACTGCCATCCCACTGCCATGATATACATAGCTAGGTATGAAATCAACTGTTTATAGAGAACAATAATGTAAATTAGTATTATAGAATAAGCTGTGAATATATTTTGGCCTCTGCATTAAATAAAGGTCCACATTATCAAGGTCTAAATTATTTTCAGACAATCTTGAGGAAATAGATGCTGTTCAGACTGGGTCTAACATTATCATCTGGTGAATTAAATAACAAAATAGGTAGGATAAGATGGGGTAACTAGCCCCCCTAAGAACACTGTCTACTTCTGGACACAAAAACAAAAATGTTGGGGAAGAAATGGTATGTGGATGATGATTAGGCTTAGGCGAATAAACTATAAGGGAACGAAATGGATGCAATCATTACTTTTTTAGATATTTGATGAAATTTTGTTTTAGAAAAAAAAATGGTACTGGGGTAACGGGGGGCTAGTTACCCGAATAGGGTTTTACACATGTATTAAAATCCACTTAATCTGTTTTATGCATACATTTTTAGTAATTAATACTAATTACAGTTAGCAAGCACAAACTGAGCTTGTGATTGTACAAATGACATGCATAATCATAAAGGGGGTAATTAGCCCCTGGGGACCAGTGACCCCTTGTAGAAGGAGGCCAGTTACCCCAACACACTCATCTCACATATTACTACTTTATTTAAAAGTATTCAACATTTTCTCTATAAACAAGTGGATTATTTATCTGAAGGCTTAACTACTTGTACATAAAAAAATTTGTATATATAACTTATTTGAAATATACACCGATCAGTCATAACATTATGACCACCTGCCTAATATTGTGTGGGTCCCACTTTTACCACCAAAACAGCCCTGACCTGTCGAGGCATGGACTCCACTAGACCTCTGAAGGTGTGCTGTGGTATCTAGCACCAAGACGTTAGCAGCAGATCCTTTAAGTCCTGTAAGTTGCGAGATGGGGCCTCCATGGATCGGACTTGTTTGTCCAGCACATCCCACTGATGCTTGATTGGATTGAGATGTGGAGAATTTGGAGGCCAAGTCAACACCTTGAACTCATTGTTGTGTTCCTCAAACCATTCTTGAACCATTTTTGCTTTGTGGCAGGGCGCATTATCCTGCTGAAAAGGCCAATGCCATTAGGGAATACCGTTGCCATGAAACGGTGCACATGGTCTGCAACAATGCTCAGGTAGGTGGTACGTTGCAAAGTAACATCCAAATGAATGGCAGGACCCAAGGTTTCCCAACAGAACATTGCCCAAAGCATCACACTGCCTCCGCCGGCTTGCCTCCTTCCCATAGTGCATCCTGGTGCCATGTGTTCTCCAGGTAAGCGACGCACACGCACCCGGCCATCCACGTGATGTAAAAGAAAACATGATTCATTAGACCAGGCCATCCATTGCTCCGTGGTCCAGTTCTGATGCTCATGTGCCCATTGTAGGTGCTTTCGGCAGTGGACAGAGGTCAGCATGGGCACCCTGACTGGTCTGCAGCTACACAGCCCCATACGCAACAAACTGCGATGCACTGTGTGTTCTGACATCTTTCTATCAGTACCAGCATTAACCTTTTCAGCAATTTGAGCGACAGTAGCTCGTCTGTTGTATCGGACCACACAGGCCAGCCTTTGGTCCCCACATGCATCAGTGAGCCTTGGCCACCCATGACCCTGTCGCTGGTTCACCGCATTTCCTTCCTTGGACCACTTTTGAAAGGTACTGACCACTGCAGACCGGGAACACCCCAGAAGGGTTGCAGTTTTGGAGATGCTCTGACCCAGTCGTCTAGCCATCACAATTTGGCCCTTGTCAAAGTCGCTCAGATCCTTACGCTTGCCCATTTTTTCTGCTTCTAACACATCAACTTTGAGGACAGAATGTTCACTTGCTGCCTAATATATCCCACCCACAGACAGGTGCCATGATAATGAGATTATCAGTGTTATTCGCTTCACCTGTCAGTGGTCATAATGTTATGGCTGATCAGTGTATCTGGAAATCTTTCATTTCAGAAAATTTGAGTCGTTTTGTGGAAATGTGTCCAAAAGTTGTCATGACACAGAGAACATTTTTAGTTAAGCAAAACCAGTGGCAGCCAGGGAAAGTGTTGGGCAAAAAATTTGGTCACACCTTGTGGGATTTTTGTGAATTACATGTAGGGGGGCAAGTTACCCCAGGGGGCTAGATACCCCCTACTACCCTATTCGTTTAACTTGAAGGCCAAATCGCAAATAATGTAGGCTACTAATGACTCTGACAGTCACATAAAATGCTTTTTAAAAATCTTTTCTGCTAGGTGTTGTGGCCCACCAACTCTGTGGATGTATCCAAGCAATAGAGAAGTTGCAAGTTGCATCATAGCAGCCTACTGACTATACATGAAATGACCAAGATTATCTGGCTGGTTAGAAAAGCCTTAAATTGATCTTGTCATTGATCAGCTCAAGACACCTCACACCTGTTTTGAGCCAAGCTGTGTGTGTGTGTTCAAGCATGTCGAATTGTCAGCTGAATGGCTTCCAGCTACACCTTTGTCGTAGTAACGATGAGCCGTGGGGATCATTTCATGGGCCATTCCGCCGAATCGGTGCCTTTTCCGTCCTCAGGCCATTACTGTACAAGCATAAATATGCATGAAAAGTATCTGATTAATACATTATATTATCATGCAAATTGTCCTGCACTTTGTCCTAATTACAATTTGATGATACATCATGTAAAACCTTGATAAAAACCACCTAGAACACTGAAAAAATAAGATTTTAGCCCATCCCCACTCTCTAACACTACACTTCACCATGAAATATAATGATTAGAATCCTTCAGAAATCTTTTTTTTGTATTATTGTGTGACTGTATTTCCAATTAAGACATAAAAAAAACATTTTCTCATAGGAAATTCACAATATGTTAGCTAAAATTTTAAAAATGACTCAGTCCTGTTACCCTGACACACACCCCTTATAAAAATGTGGGACATTACACAACTCACACGTGTAACAGGAAGTAGCATCATTTCAATCAATCAATCAATCAAATTTATTTATAAAGCCCTTTTTACATCAACAGTTGTCACAAAGTGCTTTTACAAAACATCCGGCCTTAAAACCCCAAGGAGCAAACAACAGTAGTGTTGAATTTCAGTGGCTAGGAAAAACTCCCTAAGAAGGCCGAAATTTAGGAAGAAACCTAGAGAGGACCCAGGCTCAGAGGGGTGACCAGTCCTCTTCTGGCTGTACCGGGTAAACATATTAAGAGTACAATTGTAATAATTAATAAGTGCACGTGGGCTGAG